>JARYHS010005928.1:0-24688 GCA_031002005.1 Vandiemenella viatica
CTCGGAACAATTAATAGAAAAGAAGAAATACATTTACTATCAATTTTAATTTAGATAAGTGGTCACAGCGAACAATTAACTAAATTATTTATTTAATTCTTCATTAGTTTCCTGACTTTCTATCTTGTTTAACGCAGTCTGTAGCCCGTCGTATATTTCCGAAGGAAGACTCTATAGACAGTGGTAAGTTTCTGCAGACAGACTTACATTTCATGATTTCTATTATAAAAATACTTAAGTATGAACTAGGATTTCATTAATTGAGTATCTGGATGTTGAAAGTCCGCGAGCGCTCGAAAGTCATAATTTTATTGAAAAAATCATTGAAAAGTCAATGACTTTTTAAACTCAACTCGTCATTTCTCAGCTAATAATGTATTAATTCAATGAAATTTTTAAGGAACATGCAATGAACAATGTCGAAATCGGTATTCTGATTGAAATTAATATAAATTATAATCGTTTAAGAATAACTGATTACAAGTCAGAGCGTACGTCTTAACGTGTTTTCTGTACTTTGCCGATAAAAAGTGTGTTACGAAGTTTGTCGTATGGAAAACTGTCAGTGAGAAAGTAGTTCCTCTATGATCGCCAATCAAAAATCCCGTAGAAAACTATAATTATGTATTAAATATTTTATTTTCTTGATTGTATTCTTGTTTCATAATAACCATTCATTTTTCTTGTTTCTATTTTATGACTAAATCTGAATACTTTCACGTAATGAAATCACACTTAATCTATATCCATTCACATATACAAATAATCGTTTGCTGCCTAATAAAGGTAATACAAATTAGTGATTAGTATAAGTATGAAGGAAAAAAGGGCGGCCCAAAATGAACAGCCTACATTAAAAAAAAATTTAAATCTGGCCCTCGTGCTGCCAGCCTCTTGGCCCTGAATATCTGCAGATGGCCGCTAAAATTTCCGTAGATTGGGTACAAAAATCCGGAGACTTGTTTACTGAAAGACTGAAACAATAATAATTGAACATTTTTTTTTTCTATGTCATTAAATTCGAAATGCAAAATAATATTCTTTTAAGGGGCTATATATTTTTTTTTTCTTTTTGCTGTCGTCAGTGTTTCGACTGGTTTGTTGCAATCTTCCATCCCTTCCTATACTGTGTTAACTTCTTCATTTCTACATACCCCTTACAACCCACGTCCTCAATTATCTGCTTCATATATTCTAATCTCTGTCTTCCTCTACAGTTCTTACCTTCGACTGTTCCCTCCACCAGCAAATTAACCAATCCAGCATCTCTCAAAATATGACCTACCAGCCTGTCTCTTCTTTCTGTAAGCTTCTTCCACAAACTTCTTTTCTCACCCATCATTTCCAAAACTCGTTCATTTCTTACTTTCTCAGTCCACTTAATTTTCAGCATTCTTAGGTAGCACCTCATTTAAATTGCTTCAATTTTCTTATTTCCGGTATTTCTAAAGTCCATGTTTTGCAACCATAAAGTGCTGTGCTCCACACAAAGAGTTATAAAAAGTTCTTTGTCATTCCTAGATCAATATTTGAAACTAAAAGGTTTCTCTTTTTCTTGAAGTCTCTTTTTGCTAGTGCTATTCTGCTTTTAACGTCATTCATGCTTCGGCCATCGGTTGTAATTTTACTTCCCAAGTAACAGAACTCAGTTACTTCTATTACATTCCATCCTATTTTTATATTTAATCTGCTAGTATTGGTATCATTTCTGCTACATTTCATCACTTTTGTTTTACTTTGATTTATATTCAGTCCAAAATCTTCCTTCAGTATTTTGTTCATGCCATTCAGTAACTTCTCAATATCCACAGCCCTCTCTGCTAACAACACAATGTCATCGCAAATCGTAGCACACTGATTTTTTTCTCCCTGAAAACTTATGCCAAATGGAAAATTTCTTTGACTTTATTTATTGCTTCTTCTACATACAAGTTGAATATTAACGGGGATAGACTACAACCTTGTCTCACACGCTTTTTAATTGATGCATGTCTCTCGTGATTCTCTACTTTTATTATAGCCACTTGATTCTTATATAGTTTATAGAGTATTCTTCTATATCGATACTTTAGACCTGACTTCTTTATAATTTTGAACATCTTGTCCTATCTAACATTATTAAAAGCTTTTGCTAAATCAACAAATGCCATAAAAGTATCTTTGTTTTTCCTGATCCGCCCTTCAAGTATTAATCATAAAGACAGAATTGCTTCCCTTGAACCGCGATTTTCACCTACTATCTCTTCTACTACCCTTTCCATCCTTCTGTATATTATTCTAGTCAGTAATTTTGAAGCATGTGATGTTAGACTAATGGTGCGATAATTCTCACATCTGTTGGCTTGTGCTTTCTTTGGATGTGTGAAGCTGATATTTTTATAAAAATCAGTTGGAATTTCTCCTGTTTCATAACTTTTTCATATCAGCTTGAATAATCTTTCGACTCCTTCCCCTGCAAGGAATTTAAAAAGTTCTGCTGGGATCACATCAATTCCACCTGCCTTATTTGCTTTCAAGTCATTCAGAGCTTTATTAAATTCTGTCCTCAAAACAGAATCTCGTAAATCATTAATGTCGACATCGCCTTCCTTTTCCATTACACAATTTTCAAGTTGTCCCCAATATACAGTTTCACAATGTATTCCTGCCATCTGTTGGCCCTATCTTCTGAGCTTAAAAAAGGTTTCCCATCTGCAGATTTAATGTTCATACCTCTTTTCTTCATATCTCAAAAATTCTGTTTGATCTTTTATATGCAACATCTACTTTACCTACGACCATTTTCTTTTCTACTTCTTCACACTTTTCTTGTAGCAATTTTTCTTTTGCTGTTTTGCATTTCCTATTTATTTGATTTCCAAATTGAGTGTACTGCTCTCTTCCTGCTTCACCCTGAGCATTTTTGTACCTTCTCCTTTGATACATCAGCTCCAAAATTCTTCTGTGATCCAAGGATTTCCGGCAGCTTATTCCATAAAGCCTAATGTTTCTTTAACAGCTTTCATTATTTCGGTCTTTGATGCATTCCATTCGTCCTCGGTTGAGCTCCTTTCAGAGTTACTTCTTAGACCTAAATCTACTATTTCTGTAAATTGTACTCTCGTGCTAGATTGTTCCAGTTTATTCACTTCCATTCTGTTCTGCTTATATTGCTTCCTTATTCTCTTAAACTTCAGCCTGCACTTTATTATTATCAAATTATGGTAAGAGTCTATGTCTGCTCCTGGGTACACTTTACCCTCTAGAACTTGATTTCTGAATCTCTGTTTGACCATGATATAATCTAGCTGATATCTGCCTGTATTCCCATGACGTTTCCAGGTGTATATTCTTCTTGCATGGTTCTTAAAAAGTGTGTTTGCCACTACTAGCTTATATCTTTCACAACATTCCAGCAACCTGCTTCCTCACTCATTTCTTTCTAGACCTAAACTTCCTTCAGTATGCCCCTCTTTTCCTTCTCCCATTATTGCATTCCAATCACTCATGATTATTAGATTTTCGTCCCCCTTCACATATTGGATTAATTCTTCAATTACAGCGTATATTTTTTCTATTTTTTCGTCATCTTCCTGTGACGTTCGCTTATACACTTGCACTAATGTGATTGGGACGGGCTTAGTTTCAAACCTCATCTAAATAATCCTGCCACTAAACTGTTCATAATAACGCACCCGTTTCCCTACTTTCTTATTCATTACAAATCCTACACCAGTGACTCCATTGACAGCTTGTGTGCTAATTATCCTGTGTTCCCCAGACCAGAAATCCTGTGCGTCCTTCTGTTTAATCCAACAACATCTAATTTAAGTTGTTCCATCTCACTTTTTGAGTTTTCTAACTTACCTGCCCTATTCAGACTTCTAACATTCCACGCTCCGACTCGTAGAATGTTTCTATCCATTCTGATGACTCCTCAGTCCCCACTCGGATATCCGATTGGGGGACTATTTTACCTCCGGAAGATTTTACCAAGGAAGAAGTTATCATGATATACGTAATTTGAGAGGATTACATGTCATCGGGATACCCTTTGGGTCTTTAATGCAGTGGTTTCCCGTTGCCTTCTGCATCTCCATGCCGTTGATCATTTCTGATTCATCCTCCTTTAGGGCCCGTTTACAACTCCAAGGGCAAGAGGGTGCCCTGAAGCGCTCCCCGCTCTTCCGCCCTCCTTTTGGAGGCCGTTGGGAAGCAGTGGGTGACTCCTTATACCGGGAATCTTTCAGTCGCCAGAGCCTCGTCCGTGCAAACAGGGTGTACCACATAAAGGAGAGGTTGACATTTGGTTGGAAAAGGCTATTATAGTCTCTCCCACACCCTTACCCTCTTGGTTTTATTTTAATTTTAATTGGCCTGAATCTCCAAATGGCACTATACAGCCATTAGCTATTTATACAGACTAGACGACCCGTGCGAAAATTTCGCGAATAAAATGTGATGAATAGTGGGGTTGAATGCTTGTAATATAATGAAAAGTAGAACCATACTTTTGTAGCAATTATTTTTTTTAGTGTAATAGGTATGCATCAAAATACTTACAACATATTACGAAACAATTAGGAAAATTTAAAACACTCTGTATTTACGACAAACTGTCACTGACCTTAACAGAATGCAACCAACCTGAACAAAATGCACACAACATATCAACATCTCTGTGATATTTGTTGCTATCCGAATAAAATGTTTACATTGGAATTGTATAGCAAAACGAAAGTGTTTCCATAACAGAAAAAAATAACCGAAACGCTACTTATTGAATAAATAAAAGTTTATTGACCTCTCTGCAACCTAGGGACTTGGCTCTGAACTTTCTTATACGCGCTACCACTTTAAGCACCAAATTCCGAAAAAAAATCTTTCTTATTTATGATTTTATCTAACTGGAGACCTTAATCATTAAAACGATATGATTTATCGATTTCGGCTAGGTGTGGTGTAAGATAAATGGCTTGTAATTAAAATAAACTAAAAAAAAACACGCTGTAGAAATAATATTAATACTTTGGCCTTTATGGGTCGAATTCCAAAAAAAAAAAAAAAAAAAAAAAAAAAAAATTAAATATATATATATAAAATATGGTGTGACTCAAGCAGCCACCTTGGTCTTTAAAATGATACCTCATTTATCGATTTCAGTTAGTTATCAAACAAGGAAAAAAAAATCTATAAATGATGATATTTTTGCCCCTTAAGAGTTGAATTTGGAGAAAGTTTTTTCTTAAAATATGATGTGACCAAAGCGGATAATTTAATATTTAAAACGATACCTCATTTATTAATTTCGGTTGGGTTTCAAGGGAAATAAATAGCTCGTGACAGAAAAATGCATTAATACTTTTGCCCTCTAAGGTCAGAATTTTGAAAAATTGTAGCGGAACCTAAGACCTTACGAAGACCTCAATCTTTAAAATTATATCTCATTTATCAATTTTTTTTTTTACTTATCAAGGGAGATAAATGACTCGAGACACAAAACCGCATTTTAGAAATACTGATATTAATGCTCTTTAAGATTTCAACGCAAAAAAATCATTTCTTAAAATGTGATGTTACCACAGCCAAAACCTTAATTTTTAGAATGATACCCCATTTATCTATTTCGGTTAGATATTAATGGAGATAATAGCTCGTGACACAAAAATGCGTTGTAGAACTGTTTATACTTTTTCTCTTTAAGGGTTGAATTCCAAAAACTTTCTTTCTTAAAATATGATGTCACAAATCTTGAGACATTACTCCTGATAATCCTACCTCATTTATCGATTTTGGTTAGATATCCAGGGAGATAAATGGCTCGAAATAAAAATAAAAAAAATAAAAAAAATTAGAAAAATTTACATTTTTGCCCTTTAAGAGTCTAATTACGAAAAATTCCTTACCTAAAATATAATGTTACCACGGTGGAGATCTTAGTCTTTATATGATATCTCATCTATATATATAAATTCAATGCAACTTTTCGTTGTAATTTTATAACTCAAGAACGGGCTCACCTATCCAACCAAATGTTTAGGCTTTGTTCGGACTATTTAGTAGATGGTTTATGTGAAGTTTGCACAAAATCGGTCGAGCGGTTCTTCATTTATCACATTTTTCTGTAACAAATGAATTCAATAAATGGCGGATCATTTTGTTAATGGGGATTGTGCTGTCAAATTGAAACTTTTTTCAGTGTTGGCAGGCAAGCATGTTGTTTATGTCATTCATGCGGTCATTTCATTTTGGACGTGCTTCGATTAAAGCAAATTGTTAGCGATATTGTTGAGCGCATTCATACAAACGGTGAGTCTGGAATTGTTCAAATGTACTATGTATATGTGTGCGTGTACTTTTCTCAGTTTTTTAGCGAGCCGTCGGTGTTTCATATCGTTTACAGGCTTTATTTGAATTAAATTGTCAAACGCATATGCACAAACGGTAAGTTTTGAACTGTTGAATTGAATTACATGTATGTAAACATATTGTGTGCATACGGGTGTTTTATTCTTTTGTAACAGATGGAAGCACGTCGATTTAAAAATGAATTATTTAATGACATTTTTATATACATTGACGTATGCAGTCATATATATTTCCATACACACGTATACGCACATGTATAAATACTGATACACCACTATTAACGTAGCAATTTGTTTTTAATTTGATTTATTCTTTTTTATATGAAGGAAAAATGCCACGTGCCAGACGAGCTAATATAGGTCGGCGAACGCGTAATGCAAATGATGTGGCATTACTAAGACGATCACAGACTTCAGATGAACGCGCACAATCTAATACATCGCAGCGTGAACGTAATGCACGAAATAGATCTGTTGACCCTGTACCTGTACTGAATCTTGCACGGCGATGACGAATACGTCGTGCTGTTTTGGCTGCAATGATGCGTGCTGCTTTTAATTACAACAGTCAGATTGATTATAGTATGTACGGATACATTGGAATGATGGACGCAATATGTCCACATTGTGATGCGGCTAACTTTCCAGGTGAAACGCCCGGCATGTGTTGTGCTAATGGCAAAGTGAGATGGACAGCATTAGAAACTCCACCCGAACCATTGTATCCATTTATTTATGAGACAAAATGCACAATTTACCTTTTGAAAATAATAGAAGCAAAGCAGAAGGAATTTTAGAAATTATCCACACTGATTTAAATGGGCCTCACTCAAACTCTTGGTTTGAATGGTGAAAGATACTTTCTAACTTTTATAGATGATTATAGCAAAGCAGCTCGTGTTTACCCTATCAATCAAAAAGTCAAGTTCATGATTGTCTAGTTGCATATGTAAATGAAATTGAAAATTTTACAGGTAAAACTATTAAGAAACTGAGATGTGATAATGGAAAGGAATATTTAAATTCTGATGTTTTTCGATTTGTAAAGGAAAAAGGAATTTTTTTTAAATGTTTGCCCTCCCTAAGTACATGAGTTAAATGGTACGGCTGAAAGATATAATAGATCTATCATGGATATATCACGGTGTTTGCTAGCTGAAGGAAAAGTAGATAGGAGGTTCTGGCCTGAAAGTAGTTTGTACAGCAGTTTATCTAAAAACAGAACTTTAGCTAATACTATGAAAAGAAAACTCCCTATGAAATTTTACTAGGAAAGAAACCAAATGTTAAACATTGAAGTATATGGTAGTAAAGTTTTTGTAAGAGTACCTGAACAATTGAGAAAGTCTAAATGGGATCGTAAAGCTGATATGGGAATTTTATTAGGTTATAGCGAAGTTGGATACAGAGTATTAGTGAATAATAAAATTGTGTTGCAAGGACAGTTGATATTGTAGAGAATAATGTTAAACTTATCCACTTAAAGGGTTATGATCAGAGAGTGATTCTAGTGATAAAAATTAATCTGTAGATGAGGAAAGGAAAGAAGGAGATGTTAAAGGAGGTTAAACAGGATAAATGTAAATTGACTAGGTCAGGTAGAAATGTAAAATGCCAGATAGATTAATGATTATGTCTGTAGCAATATCATTTATGTAAACTTTGTTGTGCTGATAGTCCAGATAATTTTCGAGGAGGCGATTAATTGTAAAGAGTCAGTGTATTGGAAATAAGCAATGGACAAGGAGATTGACTGTTTGTATCAAAACAAAACATGGAAACTAGTAAAGAAACCAGAGAATGTAAATGCTCTTGATATAAAGTGGGTTTATACAAAAAAATCAGATAACACTTATAAAGCAAGACTAGTTGTAAGAAGTTTTCAACAAAAAGGAAGTTGTGGATGATATATATTCACCAGTGGCTAAGATGCAGACATTGAAACTTTTACTGTCATACTGTTGTCAAAATGGTTTAGCTATAGAGCAAATGGATGTTGAAATTGCAT
The DNA here is from genome assembly GCA_031002005.1 of Vandiemenella viatica. Taxonomy (NCBI): domain Eukaryota; kingdom Metazoa; phylum Arthropoda; class Insecta; order Orthoptera; family Morabidae; genus Vandiemenella; species Vandiemenella viatica. Next base: position 8,356 of record JARYHS010005928.1, read on the forward strand.
TTCTTAATGGTAAAGTTTATCAGAGGTTTGTATAAATCAGCCAAGAGGGTATGAAGATGGTACTAATAGGGTTTGTAAATTGAATAAAGCATGTATTGTTTACGAGAAAGCCCTAGAGCTTGGTATGATTGTTTTGATGAATTTATGAGTGATCTAGCATTTGCCCGCTGCTTCACGCGCGCGTGCCTTGGCAGGTGTAGAAATTATTTACCGATTTTATTCTCTTATCAGACATTAACGTGGAAAGGCATGAACTGTTAATGTATTCTGAATAGTTTCGTTTGTTTCGGTTAATACGTTAGTTCGGTTTTCATACTGATGTCAGAGAGTTGTTTTATTCATATTTAACGTGATGGAATTGATTCAATAGTAGAAAGGTTCCTGAAAATTAACAGTAGTAATTCGTGGTTGTAATTATTGTGCGAAGTATAAACATTTATTGTTTAGAAAGGCTTTCACGGTTTTCAAACGACATTCTTTCTTCTGTGCGCTTTCAGAAGCTATGGATTTAGCGTATAGAACCCGGTTATAGGTCAATCGCTTTTCTCGGTGCAGGTTACTTTCATTTGCTCTAGCTATTTCATCTCGTTCTCTTTGACGTAGCAGACGATGTTGTCGGTCTATTTCACTCTCATTTAGCCGATTTCGGCGACATCTTTTAGCTGCAGAAGTTGACCCCGACAGATTAGATCTCTTTCTCAAGGGCATATCATAAACTTTTATACTTACCCAACTCACAGCACTAACAATTAAAACGTTTTCACAGCTGCAATTATCACTATGCGCGAACTTTGGCTGCGAGTATATAGATTAGCATAAACTTGGTTACAATATAGAATATCTGTGGTAGTAATAAATAATATTATTTCTGAAAGCAATATTTAACTCAGCTAAAACATAATATTTTTAAATGCTGATATGGATGATTCCACGTACCGAAAATTTAAATGGATATATAACAGTTGTAACGTTAAGAAAGCTGATATTATAATCATTATGTGTAATTTTTTTGGCGATTTTATGTGTAAACTTTGCCTGGGATTATATAGCTAGGTATAAGCTTTGTTAAGGATGTATCTGTGGATATAATGAAAAATATTGTTTCCATGATACTTAACTAAAAAAAGTTTATTTTTAAATGTGGATACCGAGGATTGTAACATAACCGCGGTGACATAAATTTATGTAAATATAGCAGTTGATGCAGATTGGGCAGGTGATATTGTAGATCGAAAGTCCACGACGGGGTATGTAATTAGATTGTTTGGAAATTCAATATTTTGGAAATCTAGAAAACAAGGAAGTGTCGTTAAATCTTCCACTTTTGCTGAATATATTGCCTTGTCAGAAGCTGTTACTGAACTAAAGTATGTTTTGGATGTATTAAAAACTTTTAATGTAAATATCAAAGGACCTGTCCAAGTATATGAAGAAAACTCAGGAGCAGTAAATATTGCGAAGTATGGTAATTTTTCAAAGAACTCCAAGTATATTGAAGTACACTATCATTTTTAAATGAGTTTTATACAAATGGTGTAATAGACATTTTGAAAATAGACTCTAACGAAAACATTGCTGACATATTTATGAAGGCATTGTGTAAAGTTAAGTTCAAAAGGCTTAGAGAGATGTTGAATGTGAATTAATAGAAGTACAGATATAAATGTAAGGAGGCGTGTTGAGTATTGTACATTTATATCTGTGAGGAATGTTCTGGTGCTTGATGTATCTTTGGAGATGTATCTTTGAAATTGTACATGAGTGGGGGGAGTCGTTGTCTGGCTGTTGAACCGAAAACATAAAGTTGTAGTGTGCGTGCCTCAATAAACGTATTATTATCACAGCAGACCTTATTGTGTGGTGAACATTATTTAACATGGTAGCAGAGAGTAGTTTAACAGAGATAATTTTATGCCGACGTTTAAGGTAATTACTTCAACAGGATTGTCCCATGTTTATATCAATCTGAATCAAAAAGTATTCGATAGTTTTAAAAATTCTGATCCAACATCAACCTAAAATTGCATACATGTTACAGATTCAGGGTTAGATTTATCATCAAGCTGGTTCGTTATTGCCATACCCCGACGCTGATCATCAATTTTTGCAAATTTATTTTATTGGTGATGAAAATCGTGAATTGGATCAACGTTGTGCAATTGTTTCGAATACAAGACGAGAAATTATTCGTGAGCTACTAAGGCTTTTCCATCAGCATAACGCATTAGTTCAATTGTTCAAAATTGCTCTCGATCGTATGCCATCTGATAATCACAAAATCGTAATAAGGGCTGATAGAACAACTTTTGGAGAGCATGCAAGGCGATTCAATGCACTGACAATTGATGAGGTTACAATTGTAATTCTTGGTGATCAGTTTCAATCCCGTGATATTGTACTTCATCGCAGAAATGACCAATTGCAACGTGTTTCGGAACTTCATCGTAGTTACGATGCATTACAAAACCCAATATTGCATTGGAAAGGTGACGATGGCTACCATATCAGTATACCAATGACTGATCCACGAACAGGTAAAAAATTGACCTATTTTCAGTGTGTTGATATTTCATTTGTATAATTTTCTAAAGTCACATTTTGCACTTATTTTCAGATCTACATGTACAGAAAAAAGTTAGTGCCATGAATTTTTATTCGTATCGATTGATGGTTTGTCCACAAGAACAAAATTATATCTTGAGATGTGGTAAACTATATCATCAGTACATCGTTGATATGTATGCCAAAATAGAAACTGAACGTTTTAATTTTATTCGTTTCTACCAAGCAAAATTAAGATCCGAAGAATATATTCATTTGCAAGATGCGATAGCGAATGATGCTAATGTTAATGACATCGGACGTTTAACTATATTGCCATCTTCGTATATTGGTAGCCCACGGCATATGAACGAATATGCACAAGACGCAATGTCTTACGGACGAAAATACGGTCGACCGGATCTGTTCATTACATTTACATGTAATCCGCAGTGGGATGACATCAAAAACAATTTATTTGAAGGACAGTCGACAACTGATCGTCATGACATTACAGCACGTGTTTTTCGGCAAAAATTGAAAGCACTTATGGATTTAATTGTGAAATTATGTGTATTTGGAGAGGTGCGTTGCCATATGTACTCCATCGAATGGCAAAAAAAGGGGATTGCCGCACGCACATATATTAATTTGGCTGGTACATAAAATAACTCCGTATCAAATCGATAACGTTATATCAGCTGAAATTCCTGATCAAACTGTTGATCCTGAGTTATTTCACGTTGTCTTTAAAAACATTATACATGGTCCGTGCGGTGAATTAAATATGAATTCGCCATGTATGATTGAAAGTGTTCGAAACGAATCCCAAGGCAATTGACTTCAGACACAATAACGGGAAATGACGGATATCCGTTGTATCGACGTAGATCAAATAATGATAATGGCAAAACGACAACCATTAGAATGCGTAACCAGGACGTTGAAGTTGAAAATCGTTGGGTGGTTTCGTATTGTCCATTATTATCGAAAATATTCAATGCTCATATAAATGTGGAGTATTGTAATTCAGTCAAATCCATTAAATATATTTGCAAGTATATAAATAAAGGGAGCGATATGGCTGTTTACGGTGTTGCTGCGGATAATAGAAATGATGAAATTACTCGTATCAAATGGGGCACTATATTAGTCGTAATGAAGCTTTCTGGAGAATTATGTCGTTTCCAATGCACGAAAGACATCCTGTGGTTGTTCACTTGGCTGTGCATCTTGAGAATGGTCAACATTTTTATTTTAATGAAGCAAATGTATTGGAAAGAGCAACATAACCACCAGCGACTATGTTGACCGCTTTTTTCAAATTATGCGAATAGTTAAACGTCCGATGTCATTAACATTAGCATCATTCGCTATCGCATCTTGCAAATGAATATATTCTTCGGATCTTAATTTTGCTTGGTAGAAACGAATAAAATTAAAACGTTCAGTTTCTATTTTGGCATACATATCAACGATGTACTGATGATATAGTTTACCACATCTCAAGATATAATTTTGTTAACTAATAACTAATAACAATTGCAAATAAAAACACTCAGCATTGTTTGGATGTACTGTATATATTCTCCCAATTTCATCTGTTTGGAAAATGCCTGGATGCCCATCGACTGCTGTTCCTGTTTAACTATATTGCCATCTTCGTATATTGGTAGCCCACGGCATATGACAAATTTATCGCAAATTCTGAAGTGCCTCAGTATTACACATAGAATGTGTCTTCGAACAAATTTCAAAGACGTAAACAAGGAACAACAGTCGATGGGCATCCAGGCATTTTCCAAACAGATGAAATTGGGAGAATATATACAGTACATCCAAACAATGCTGAGTGTTTTTATTTGCAATTGTTATTAGTTAACGTCAATGGCCCAAAGTCATTTCAAGAATTGAGAACAGTCAACGGTCATTTGTGTCAAACATATCGTGAAGCATGTCAACTCTTGCATTTGTTGGAGGATGATGCACATTGGGATTCAACACTTCATGATGCATCTACTTCAGCTCATCCACAACAAATACGAATGCTATTTGCCATTATATTATCAACATGTATGCCATCAAATCCACTTGAATTATGGAACAAATGTAAACATTATATGGCAGAAGATATTTTAATTCTTATGCGACATCATGCAAGAAATCCTGATTTGTTGATTACCTTGGAAATGTACAACGAAGCTTTGATAATAATTGAAGATATGTGTCTAACGATTGCAAATAAAGCATTAGTACAATTGGGTATGACCGCACTAAATCGTGAGATGCATGATTTGTTTGATCGTGAATCGCAACGTGAGCAGGAATTCAATTCTAATGATTTGCGTTTATTTGTACAATCGAATATAACAAAATTTAATATTCAGCAAAAACATGTATATGACACAATCATGCAAGCCGTTTCCAATAATGCAGGTGGATTATATTTCTTGGATGCACCTTGTGGTACAGGCAAATCGTTCGTTATATCATTGATTTTAGCGACTATTCGATCGGAACAGAAAATTGCATTGGCACTTGCATCTTCGGGAATTGGTGCTACATTATTAGAAGGTGGTCGGACCGCACACTCTGCATTAAAATTGCTATTGAATGTACAGGTGATTGAAACTCCAACTTGCATTATTTCGAGAAATTCTGCTATAGCAAAAGTTCTGCGATTAACGTCAATTATTTTATGGGATGAGTGTACAATGGCGAATAAAAAATCACTAGAAGCATTTAATCGAACAATGCAAGATTTACGTGGCAATCAACAGCTTTTTGGTGGTGCTCTGATATTACTGTCAGGGGAATTTCGTCAAAGATTGCCTGTCATTCCTCGATCAACTCCTGCTGATGAAATAAATGCCTGTTTGAAGTCATCAGTTCTTTGGAGATATATACAAAAATTGACACTGAACATTAATATGCGTATTCACCTACAAAATGATCCCGCTGCCCATGAGTTTTCAAAACAATTGTTAGAAATTGGTGATGGCAAAATACAAATCGACAGCACCAACGGATTGATCGCTGTACCGAACAATTTTTGTACAATTGCGCCATCGATAGATGAATTGATTGAATGTGTTTCACCGAATATTCTTCAGAATTACAGAAATCATGAATTGGTTGAGAGAACGCGCCATTTTAGCACCGAAGAACATTCATATCAATGCCATTAATTTTCAAATTCAAGCGAAACTGCCTGGTGTAGTCACGAAATATAAATCAATTGACAGTGTTATGAATCAAGATGAGGCAATGAATTATCCAATTGAATTTTTTAATTCATTGGAACCGGCTGGTATCCCACCGCATTGCTTGAATCTGAAAGTTGTTTCTTTGATTATATTATTGCGAAATATTAATCCACCAAAACTGTGTAATGGCACCAGATTGGCAGTGAAAAAATTATTGCCAAATTTGATTGAAGCTACGATCTTAACTGGTAAATCAAAAGGAGAAGTTTGTTTGATACCGCGTATCCCTATGATTCCAACTGATATGCCATTTGAGTTCAAACGATTAAAATATCCTGTGCGTTTATCATTTGCGATGTCCATCAACAAGGCCCAAGGGCAAACACTTCACGTTTGTGGTGTGAATTTGGACAACTTTACGTTGCCTGTTCCCGAGTCGGTACCCCCAGCCGTTGGTTTATTCATGCTCAAAATGGAAAAACAAAAAATATTGTTTATCCAAATGTTTTGGATTAAGTTTTAAAATAGCTAGCAATTAATAAAATATTTTTTTGTTTGAATAAATGAATTTGATGTTCCAATTAATTTGTTTTTATTATTTCACTTTATACGTAGCGAAGCACGTACCGGGTCGCTAGTTTATCTATATTAGTTAGCTATCAAGGGAGATAAATCGCTCGTGACACAGAAATGCGTTGTAGAACCATTTATACTTTTTCCCTTTAAGTGTTGAATTCCAAAAACGTCTTTCCTAAAATATGATGTCACCAAAACTGAGACATTACTCTTCATAATCTTACTTGAGTTATAGATTTTGGATAGATATCCAGGGAGAAAAGTGTCTCGAGTCACAAAAAAACGCATCGTAGAAAAATTGACATTTATACCCTTTCAGGGTCGAATTATAAAAAATTCCTTTCTTAAAATACCATGTGGCCAAAGTAGAGACGATAAGCTTTAAAATGACACCTCATTCATTGATTCCGGTTAATTATGAAGGAAGATACAGGCTTGTGACAAAAAAAATACCTTATAGAAATAATATATAAGACTAGACGAACCATACGAAAAATTCGCGAAAAAAAAAAATCTGTGAAAAGTGAGGTTGAATATGATGTCACCAAAGCTGAGTCATTACTCTTCATACTCCAACTTCATTTATCGATTTTGGTTGTATATCCAGGGAGATAAATGGCTAGAGACACAAAAAACACATTTTAGAAAAATTGTCATTTTTGCCCTTTAAGTGTCGAATTACGAAAAATTCCTATCTTAAATTATAATGTTACCACGGCGGAGACCTTAATCTTTAGTATGATACCTCATTTATCTATATCGGTTGGATATCAAGTGAGATAAATGGCACGTGACACAAAAATGCGTTATAGAAGCATTTATACTTTTTCCATTTAAGGGTTGAATTCCAAAAACATTCTTTCTTAAAATATGATGTCACCAAATCTGAGACATTACTCCTCATAATCTTAATTGATTTTTCGATTTTGGTTAGATATCCAATGAGATAAATTGCTTAAGACACAAAAAATTAATTTTAGAAAAGTTAACATTTTTGCCCTTTAAGGGTCAAAATACGAAAAACTCCTTTCTTAAAATATAATGTTACCATGGCGGAGACCTTATTATTTATACCTCATTTATCTATATCGGTTATATAGTAAGGGAGATAAATAGCTCGTGACACAAAAATGCGTTATAGAAAAATTTATACTTTTTCCCTTTAATGGTCGAATTCCAAAACAATTATTTCTTAAAATATGATTTCACAAAGCTGAGACATTACTCCTTATAATCCTACTTCATTTATAGATTTTTGTTAGATATCCAGGGAGATAAATGGCTCGAGATACAAAAAACGAATTTTAGAAAAATCAAGATTTTTGCCCTTTAAGGGACGAATTACGAAAAATTCCTTTCTTAAAATATAATGTTACCATGGTGGAGACCTTAGTCTTTAATATGATACCTCATTTATCTATATCGGTTAGATATTAAGGGAGATAAATCCCTCGTGACACAAAAATGCGTTTTAGAAAAATTTATACTTTTTCCCTTTAAGGGCTGAATTCCAAATACATTCTTTCTTAAAATATGATTTCACAAAGCTGAGACATTATTCCTTATAATCCTACTTCATTTATCGATTTTAGTTAGAAATCCAGGGAGATAAATGTTCGGGATCCAAAAAACGCACTTTAGAAAAATTAACATTTTTGCCCTTTAAGGGTCGAATTACGAAAAATTCCTTTCTTAAAATATAGTGTTACCACGGCGGAGACCTTAGTCTTTAATATGATCCCTCATTTATCTATATCGGTTAGATATTAAGGGAGATAAATCGCTCGTGACACAATAACGAATTTCAAAAATATTGATCCTTTTGCCCTTTAAGGGTCGAATTCCGAAAAATTTCTGTGTTAATATATGACGTCACTAAAGCGAAAATCTTTAAAATGATAATTCATTAAACGATTTCAGATCGATATCCAGGGAGATAAATGACTTGTAACACAGAAAACAGCATTTTAGAAATATTGACATTTTTGCCCTTTAAGGGTCGAATTCCGAAACTTCTTTTCTTATAATGTGATGTGGCCAAAGTGGGGACCATAAGCTTTAAAATGACACCTCATTCATTGATTTAGGTTAAGTATGAAGGAAGATATAGGCTTGTGACAAAAAAATACCTTATAGAAATAATATATACTAGACGACCCGTGCGAAAATTTCGAGAATAAAATGCTATGAATAGTGAGGATGAATATAATGTCTCCAAGTTCAGTCATTACTCTTCATACTCCTACTTGATTTATCGATTTTGGATAGATATCAAGGGAGATAAGTGGCTCGAGACACAAAAAACGCATTTTAGAAAAATTGACTTTCTTGGCCTTTTATGGGTCGAATTACGAAAAATTACTTTCTTAAAATATAATGTTACCACGGCGGAGACCTTATTCTTTAATATTATACCTCATTTATCTATATCGGTTAGATATCAAGGGCGATAAATCGCTCGTGACACAAAAATCGGTTATAGAAAAATTTATACTTTTTTCCTTTAAGGGTTGAATTCCAAAAACATTCTTTCTTAAAATATGATTTCACAAAGCTGATACATTACTTCTTATATTCCTACTCCATTTATCGATTTTGGTTAGATATCCAGGGAGATAAATGGCTTGAGATACAAAAAGCGCATTTTAGAAAAATTAACATTTTTGCCTTTTAAGGGTCGAATTACGAAAAATTCCTTTTGTTAAAATATAATGTTACCACGGCGGAGACCTTATTCTTTAATAGGATACCTCATTTATCTATATCCGTTAGATATCAAGGGAGATAAATCGCCCGTGACACAAAAATCGGTAATAGAAAAATTAATACTTTTTTCCTTTAAGGGTTGAATTCCAAAAACATTCTTTCTTAAAATATGATGTCACAAAGCTGAGACATTACTCCTCATAATCCTACCTCATTTATCGATTTTGGTTTGATATCCAGGGAGATAAATGTCTCGAGATACAGAAAACGCATTTTAGAAAAAGTAACATTTTTGCCCTATAAGGGTCGAATTACGAAAATTCCTTTCTTAAAATATAATGTTACCATGGCGGAGACCTTATTCTTTAATATGATACCTCATTTATCTATATCGGTTAGATATTAAGGGAGATAAATCGCTCGTGACACAAAATCGGTAATAGAAAAATTTATACTTCTTTCCTTTAACGGTTGAATTCCAAAAACATTCTTTCTTAAAATATGATGTCACAAAGCTGAGACATTACTCCTCATAATCCTACCTCATTTATGGATTTTGGTTAGATATCCAGGCAGATAAATGGCTCGAAATACAAAAAAACGCATTTTAGAAAAAGTGACATTTTTGCCCTAAAAGGATCGAATTACGAAAATTTCCTTTCTTAAAATATAATGTTACCATGGCGGAGACCTTATTCTTTAATATGATACCTCATTTATCTATATCGGTTAGATATCAAGGGAGATAAATCGCCCGTGACACAAAAATCGGTAATAGAAAAATTTATACTTCTTTCCTTTAACGGTTGAATTCCAAAAACATTCTTTCTTAAAATATGATGTCACAAAGCTGAGACATTACTCCTCATAATCCTACCTCATTTATCGATTTTGGTTAGATATCCAGGCAGATAAATGGCTCGAGATACAAAAAAACGCATTTTAGAAAAAGTGACATTTTTGCCCTAAAAGGATCGAATTACGAAAATTTCCTTTCTTAAAATATAATGTTACCATGGCGGAGACCTTATTATTTAATATGATACCTCATTTATCTATATCGGTTAGATATCAAGGGAGATAAATCGCTCGTGACACAAAAATCGGTTATAGAAAAATTTATACTTTTTTCCTTTAACGGTTGAATTTCAAAAACATTCTTTCTTAAAATATGATTTCACAAAGCTGATACATTACTCCTTATATTCCTACTTCATTTATCGATTTTGGTTAGATATCCAGGGAGATAAATGGCGCGAGATACAAAAAACGCATTTTAGAAAAATTGACATTTTTGCACTATAAGTGTCGAATTACGAAAAATTCCTTTGTAAAAATATATTGTTACCACGGCGGATACCTTATTCTTTAATATGATACCTCATTTATCTATATCGGTTAGATATCAAGGGAGATAAATCACCCGTGACACAAAAATCGGTAATAGAAAAATTTATACATTTTTCCTTTAACGGTTGAATTTCAAAAACATTCTTTCTTAAAATATGATTTCATAAAGCTGATACACTACTCCTTATATTCCTACCTCATTTATCGATTTTGGTTAGATATCCAGGCAGATAAATGGCTCGAGATACAAAAAAACGCATTTTAGAAAAAGTGACATTTTTGCCCTAAAAGGATCGAATTACGAAAATTTCCTTTCTTAAAATATAATGTTACCATGGCGGAGACCTTATTCTTTAATATTATACCTCATTTATCTATATCGGTTAGATATCAAGGGAGATAAATCGCTCGTGACACAAAAATCGGTAATAGAAAAATTTATACATTTTTCCTTTAACGGTTGAATTCCAAAAACATTCTTTCTTAAAATATGATTTCATAAAGCTGATACACTACTCCTTATATTCCTACTTCATTTATCGATTTTGGTTAGATATCCAGGGAGATAAATGGCGTGTGATACAAAAAACGCATTTTAGAAAAAGTGACATTTTTGCCCTAAAAGTATCGAATTACGAAAATTTCCTTTCTTAAAATATAATGTTACCATGGCGGAGACCTTATTCTTTAATATGATACCTCATTTATCTATATCCGTTAGATATCAAGGGAGATAAATCGCTCGTGACACAAAAATCGGTAATAGAAAAAATTATACTTTTTTCCTTTAAGGGTTGAATTTCAAAAATATTCTTTCTTAAAATATGATGTCACAAAGCTGAGACATTACTCCTCATAATCCTACCTCATTTATCGATTTTGGTTAGATATTCAGGGAGATAAATGGCTCGAGATACAAAAAAACGCATTTTAGAAAAAGTGACATTTTTGCCCTATAAGGGTCGAATTACGAAAATTTCCTTTCTTAAAATATAATGTTACCATGGCGGAGACTTTATTCTTTAATATGATACCTCAAATATCTATATCGGTTAGATATTAAGGGAGATAAATCGCTCGTGACACAAAAACGCATTGCAAAAATATTGATACTTTTGCCCTTTAAGGGTCGAATTCCGAAAACTTTCTGGTTTAGTATATGATGTCACTAAAGTGGAGATCTTAATCTTTAAAACGATACTTCATAAAACGGTTTCAGATAGGTATCCAGGGAGATAACTGACTCGTAACACAGAAAACAGCATTTTTGAAAAATTTACATTTTTGCCCTTTAAGGGTCGAATTCCGAAAACTCTCTTGCTTAAAATACGATTTAACCAAAGTGGAGACCATAAGCTTTAAAATGACACCTCATTCATTGATTTCGGTTAAGTATGAAGGAAGATATAGGCTTGTGACAAAAAAATACCTTATAGAAATAATATATACTAGACGACCTGTGCGAAAATTTCGCGAATAAAATGCAATGAATAGTGAGGTTGAATATAATGTCACGAAGTTCAGTCATTACTCTTCATAATCCTACTTCATTTATCGATTTTGGTTAGAAATCCAGGGAGATAAATGGCTCGAAACACAAAAAACGTATTTTAGAAATATTGACTTTTTGCGCTTTGTGGGTCAAATTACGAAAAATTCCTTTCTTAGAATATAATGTTACCACGGGGGAAACCTTAGTCTTTAATAAGATATGTCATTTATCTATATCGATTAAATATTAAGGGAGATAAATCACTCGTGACACAAAAAGGTGTTATAGAAAAATTTATACTTTTTCCCTTTTAGGGTTGAATTCCAAACACATTCTTTCTTAAAATATGATGTCACAAAGCTGAGACATTACTCCTCATAAACCTACCTCATTTATCGATTTTGGTTAGATATCCAGGGAGATAAATGGCTAGAGATACAAAAAACGCATTATAGAAAAAGTGACATTTTTGCCCTATAAGGGTCGAATTACGAAAAATTCCTTTCTTAAAATATAATGTTACCACGGCGGAGACCTTATTCTTTAATATGATACCTCATTTATCTATATCGATTAGATATCAAGGGAGATAAATCGCTCGTGACACAAAAATCGGTTATAGAAAAAATTATATTTTTTTCCTTTAAGGGTTGAATTCCAAAAACATTCTTCCTTAAAATATGATTTTACAAAGCTGATACATCACTCCTTATATTCCTACTTCATTTATCGATTTTAGTTAGATATCCAGGGAGATAAATGGCTCGAGATACAAAAAACGCATTTTAGAAAAAGTAACATTTTTGCCCTATAAGGGTCGAATTACGAAAAATTCCTTTCTTAAAATATACTGTTACCATGGCGGAGACCTTATTCTTTAATATGATACCTCATTTATCTATATCGATTAGATATCAAGGGAGATAAATCGCTCGTGACACAAAAATCGGTTATAGAAAAATTTATACTTTTTTCCTTTAAGGGTTGAATTCCAAAAACATTCTTCCTTAAAATATGATTTTCCAAAGCTGATACATTACTCCTTATATTCCTACTTCATTTATCGATTTTAGTTAGATATCTAGGGAGATAAATGGCTCGAGATACAAAAAACGCATTTTAGAAAAAGTGACATTTTCCCGTTAAGGGTCTAATTACGAAACATTCCTTCCTTAAAATATAATGTTACCATGGCGGAGACCTTATTCTTTAATATGATACCTCATTTATCTATATCGATTAGATATCAAGGGAGATAAATCGCTCGTGACACAAAAATCGGTTATAGAAAATTTATATTTTTTTCCTTTAAGGGTTGAATTTCAAAAACATTCTTCCTTAAAATATGATTTTACAAAGCTGATACATCACTCCTTATATTCCTACTTCATTTATCGATTTTAGTTAGATATCCAGGGAGATAAATGGCTCGAGATACAAAAAACGCATTTTAGAAAAAGTAACATTTTTGCCCTATAAGGGTCGAATTACGAAAAATTCCTTTCTTAAAATATACTGTTACCATGGCGGAGACCTGATTCTTTAATATGATACCTCATTTATCTATATAGTACCTGGGTGACCGATCTTCGCTCGGTATCTGTCGATTTCTGTTCAGTATCCAAGATTTCGAGTAAAGTTTGATTAAAGTATAAGGCTTGAAGGCTTCCTAGGCGTTTTGAGGTGCACAGTTAACCAAAGAGAAGTTTAACTAACATCAGTAGGCTTACTGGTACCTGAACCTTCTACGTAATGAGGTTAGAGCCGTTTTCGAGAACCAAATACAAAAGTTGCTCCTTTTTTTTTTTTTTTTTTTTTAAATCGTGTTAAAAACTTGAAAATCAAAACGTTATCTACATGTGAAATTTCATCCAAATCGCTAGATCCATTTGCGAGACGGCCTCACAAATTGCTTTAAAAAAAAATAAAATAAAAAAAATTCTATTAATATGTTAAAACAGAAATTTTAATGCCATATTGGTATTAATTAATGGTGCGAGATTTGTGGTAATTCAAAGGATTCTACGATAACCCTTGATGATCAATTCTTATGTAACTCTACGAGAAAAATTGAAGGTAAAAAATATATTTTTTTTAAATATTTCGCTTAGTTCTCGAGATATCGTATCTCAAAATTGACGTGGTTGGTTGAAATGCGACCTGAACCAGAAGACAAATTTCGCCATAGCCAAGTTTGATGAATTCGTATGAAACTCGTCGAGACAAATCGAAAATAAGGAATTTATTTTTGTGATATCTCACTTAGTTCTGGGGATATTATATCTCAAAAGTGAAGAGGTTAGGATTAGATCCGTCCTGGACCAGAAAAAAATCCACCAAAAGCACTATGTCTATATGGTGGAAATGTACTTTCAATGTTTTATTTTGTACCTAGTGGTTTTTGTTAGGTTGAAATACGGCCTGGACCAAAAGAAACGTCGCCAAAAGCACAAGGAACTATACCTATAACTGATTTTTGACATGCTATATTTCGAAAACCAAGAAAAATTTATTATTTATTTTCGATATGTTTCATCGAGTACTATGAGAATTCATCATCAGGTTGTGACGTCAATAGAACATCATATGTGCTATATTTATTCACTCCGATAAAACTATGCTCATACCTCGCAGTAATCTCACATCTTCTGATCAGCATTTCAAAATGATAATAAGAAGTAACCTTCGTTATAAACAATAAAGCACAAGGTCAGACGATTCAAAAGGCAAGATTCTATTTATCAGAACCCGTTTTTTCGTATGTGCACTCGCACGCGGCTTTTCAGGAATTTGTCGATGTATTAATATTTAATTATGCACTTTATTATCAAACTCTATTCGAAATCTTGTATATTGAACAGAAATCGAAAGATGTTTTATAATTAAGGGTGGTAGTATTAATGGCTAACTAACAACCACTATTTATAGTCAAAAAGTAAACGATGATTACTTTATAACTGGTACCGGTAATATTAATTTCAAAGAAGTTTCTGTAAAGTTATCACCTCTGATAAAACCATTGATAAATTTTAATTATCTTTCTTTTTAAATGTTTTACAATTGAACTTGCAGTGCTAATATTTCCACAGGTCAGCCAGTATACAAGAACTGTTCGTTTACTTATTCTTTGGAATCAAAGAAAATCTATTTGTAGGCTTTCTGGTACCTGAATTGTCTACGAGATGGCGCTAGTGCCATTTTCGATATACGGAGTGACAAAATTGTTCATATTTTGTAAACTCGCTTTTTAGTAGGGAAGACAACTATTCAGGTAATCTTAAAAGTCAAAACATTATCTAAATACCAAATTTCATCCAAATCGTCACAGCCGTTTCCGAAATCCGAAATATATATATATATACAAGAATTGCTCGTTTAAAGATATAAGATATATTGGCCACAGCATCTTCACAGATGATAGTTGTAGTGACTCAGCTGTCGCTAGGGTTGAGTGCATCACATCTTCTTTGTGGCTGAATAGTCCGATGGCGGCGTGACAAATTTTGCCACATCTATCGCACACGAAAGAGGGATCCGGTGGGTGTATTTCCCTATTACGAAGCTTTTTCAGCTTTATTTTATCCAACCATGCTCTGTCATATTTGGACATGCCTGGTGGTAATATGATGACGCCATAAGGATCTCATGTTGGCGCAAGCTTCCCAGTCAGAAGTGCGCATGCCGAAGCTCTCCAAATCACGTTTGCAGGTGTCCTTAAACCTTAACATCGGGCGCCCTACAGGTCTCTTGGTATTAGCAATCTGACTGAGCATGACTTCCGTGGTAGTCTCTCAGGGTCCATTCTATGGACGTGGCCAAGCCAGCGGAGTCGTCTTTGTTTTAGGGTGGCAGTAATACTGTGACACTTTGTGGCAGACAGAACACCTCTCATTGCTCATTTTGTCCTGCCACGTGACTCCAAGTATTGTCCGCAGGCAGCGCATATGGAAAGCGTTCAGCTGTCTCTCTTGCCAGGCGTAAGTGGACCCACGTCTCAGCTGCGTACAGTAAGATGCTCAGGACACACGTCTGGTATACTAGAATTTTGGTGGAGAGAGTTAGCTTGGAGTTTCTCCAGACACGTGTGGACAGCTTGCCAAAGGTCGTCGCGGCTTGCCAATTCGTGCGTCAATCTCCTTTTGAATGGACTGGTTGGATGTAGTGATGGAGCCGAGATAGTGGAAGTGTTCTACCACTTGAAGAGGATGCCTTCCAATGTTATTTTCGGGAGACGGTCTGTGCCCTGAACCATGACAACCGTCTTCTTGATATTGACACTCATCGAGAACAGATGACATGCATGATCAAATCTGGTGAGAACCTCCTGAAGCTAATCTTCGGTATGAGCGACAAAAGCCGCATCGTCAGCATATAGAAGTTCACGAACAATTAGTTCAATAAGCTTTTTTGAAGATTTCAATAGACTTATATTAAAAAGTCTACCGTCACTCCTTGTATGCAG
>JARYHS010005929.1:0-24658 GCA_031002005.1 Vandiemenella viatica
CCTGTAGAAACAATGATTTTTTGTACTTTTTTACTATTTTTTTTTTTTGTTGTCGTCAGTCTTTAGACTGGTTTGATGCAATCCTCCATCCCTTCCTATCCTGTGCTAACCTCTTCATTTCTACATACCCCTTACAATCCACGTCCTCAATTATCTGCTTCATATATTCTAATCTCTGTCTACCTCTACAGTTCTTACCTTCAACTGTTCCCTCCACTAACAAATTAACCAATCCAGCATGTCTCAAAATATGACCTACCAGCCTGTCTCTTCTACCTGTAAGCTTCTTCCATAAACTTCTTTTCTCACCCATCATTTCTAAAACTCGTTCATTTCTTACTTTGTCTGTCCACCGAATTTTCAGCATTCTTCTGTAGCACCACATTTCAAATGCTTCAAGTTTCTTTCTTTCCGGTATTCCTAAAGTCCATGTTTCGCTACCGTAAAGTGCTGTGCTCCACACATAGAGTTTTAAGAAGTTCTTTCTAATTCCTAGATCAATATTTGAAACTAAAAGGTTTCTCTTTTTCATGAAGGCTCTTTTGCTAGTGCTATTCTGCTTTTAACATCATTCCTGCTTCGGCCATCGGTTGTAATTTTGCTTCCCAAGTAACAGAACTCACTCACTTCTTCTATTGCATCAGATCCTATTTTTATATTTAATCTGCTAGTATTGGTGTCATTTCTGCTACATTTCATCACTTTTGTTTTACTTTGATTTATATTCAGTCCAAAATCTTCCTTCAGTATTTTGTTTCATGCCATTCAATAACTTCTCAATATCCTCAGCCCTCTCTGCTAATAAGACAATGTCGTCAGCAAATCGTAGCATACTGATTTTTTCTCCCTGAAAACTTATGCCACATGGAAATTTTTCTTTGACTTTCTTCATTGCTTCTTCTACATACAAGTGAATATTAACGGGGATAGACTACAACCTTGTCTCACACCCTTTTTAACTGATGCATGTCTCTCGTGATTCTCTACTTTTATCACAGCCACATGATTCTTATATAGTTTATAGAGGATTCTTCTATCTCGATACTTTAGACCTGACTTCTTTAGAATTTTGAACATCTTGTCCCACCTAACATTATCAAAAGCTTTTTCTAAATCAACAAATGCCATAAAAGTATCTTTGTTTTTCTTGATCCGCCCTTCAAGTATTAATCTTAAAGACAGAATTGCTTCCCTTGTACCGCGATTTTTCCTAAACCCAAACTGATCTTCACCTACTATCTCTTCTACTACCCTTTCCATCCTTCTGTATATTATTCTGGTCAGCAATTTTGAAGCATGTGATGTTAGACTAATTGTGCGATAATTCTCACATTTGTCAGCTTGTGCTTTCTTTGGAAGTGTGAAGATGATATTTTTATTAAAATCAGTTGGAATTTCTCCTGTTTCATAACTTTTTGATATCAGCTTGAATAATCTTTCGATTCCTTCCTCTCCTAGAGATTTAAGAAGTTCTGCAGGGATCTCATCAATTCCAACTGCCTTATTTGCTTTCAAGTCATTCACAGCTTTATTAAATTCTGTCCTCAAAACAGGATCTCCTAAGTCATCCATGTCGACATCGCCTTCCTTTTCCAATACACTATTGCTCAAGTCGTCCCCAACATACAGTTTCTCAATGTATTCCTTCCATCTGTTAGCTCTATCTTCTGAGCTTAAAAGAGGTTTCCCATCGGCAGCTTTAATGTTCATACCTCTTTTCTTCATTTCTCCAAAATTCTGTTTGATCTTTCTATATGCAACATCTACTTTTCCTGCAAGCATTTCCTTTTCTACTTCTTCACACTTTTCTTGTAGCCATTTTTCTTTTGCTATTTTGCATTTCCTATTTATTTGATTTCTAAATTGCCTGTACTGCTCTTTTCCTGCTTCATCCTGAGCATTTTTGTACCTTCTCCTCTGATCGATCAGCTGCAAAATTTCTTCTGTGATCCAAGGTTTTCGGGCAGCTTGTTCCCTAAAGCCTAAGGTTTCTTTGCCAGCTTTCATTATTTCGGTCTTTAATGCACTCCATTCGTCCTCGGTTGAGCTCCTTTCACAGTTAATTCTTAGACCTAAGTCTACCATTTCTGCAAATTTTTCTCTTGTGCTAGATTGTTTCAGTTTATTCACTTCCAGTCTGTTCTGCTTATGCTGCTTCCTTATTCGCTTGAATTTCAGCCTGCACTTCATTACTATCAAATTATGGTCCGAGTCTATGTCTGCTCCTGGGTATGCTTTACAGTCTAGAACTTGATTCCTGAATCTCTGTTTGACCATGATATAATCTAGCTGATATCTGCCTGTATCCCCAGGACATTTCCAGGTGTATATTCTTCTTGCATGGTTCTTAAACAGTGTGTTCGCCACTACTAGCTTATATCTTTCACAAAATTCTAGCAACCTGCTTCCTCGCTCATTTCTTTCTCCTAGACCAAAACTTCCTACAGTATTCCCCTCTTTTCCTTCTCCCACTATTGCATTCCAATCACCCATGATTATTAGATTTTCCTCCCCTTTCACATATTGGATTAATTCTTCAATTTCAGCATATATTTTTTCTATTACTTCGTCATCTTCCTGTGACGTTGGCATATACACTTGTACTAATGTGGTTGGGACGAGCTTAGTTTCTAACCTCATCAAAATAATCCTGTCACTGCATTGTTCATAATAACTAACCCGTTTCCCTACTTTCTTGTTCATTACAAATCCTACACCAGTGACTCCATTGACAGCTTGTGTGGTAATTATCCTGTGTTCCCTTTCGCGTCATTTTTTACCTTTTTTTTAGCTCTACAGCCCTACTAGAATTTCAAAACCTCACATGAGAGTTCCGTTACCCCCCCCCCCCTCCCCCTTGGTGAGGTTATTTCGAGATTCTTAGTCGCATTTGATATGCTAAACGTTCTAGCGAAAGTTAGTATAACGATGATTTCAAAGATCATCATTTAAAATGTGGTGCCGTCCGATTTCAGACACCACAGCTGCGGACGCGTTGGCTTTTTCGTTGACAATGCGTGTGGCGAGGACGCGTGGTGTTGGGTGCCGCCGGTGAAAGCCGAGGAATGAGGAAGGACGAGTCGGCGACAGACGGGCTATTGCGTACTGCGTGCACGCAACAACAGAAAGCCACCGGGGCTTTCGTCAGGGAGGGCGAAAGTCAACCTCTTCCCCCAGTGTGTGTAAGCTGACTTGATCTGACTAAAAAACACAAAACTAGTTGAAACGTCGCTACTGGATTAAAACCTAGAACATATCTGGAAGATAATTTCGTATCAGATAAATAAAGAGGGAGCGGGCTGGTATCTGGTTCAGGCGCTGGCTTCCAAAAGTTCGTGGTCCGATTTGGAATTAAGATTCTGGTGGGGCCAGGAATTTTTGAGGTGTTTGATCATATGAGCTACGCCAAGTCGTTCCGTGCTTCCGCATCAAACTGTAGGTCCCAGAGCAAAGGCCTACTGCTGACACAATGACTTAGTACGCCTGATTTTGTAGCTTAACTTAAATAACTTTTCAACTTATAACCATAACGATGGTTGTGGACTCTTATTAGAACCAACCTTTAACTCTGCGCAGTAATTTCCACGTGATCAAAGTTTTCACTGTATATCGGAATTTTTTTCATTGTGAAAGTATGTAATGTCTTTTATATTTAGAACTGCACATTTTTTTAATTTTGTTTCAACCGAACGTTAATGGATGTTCAATTGAGTTCTAACTATATCTAACGCATAGAAATTCCTTCTTCTTTTTTTGGTCACAATTCGTAGAGGTAATACCTATTTCTTTATCAGTTAATGCTCTTGCTATCATAAAATATACAATAAGACATGAACAGGTTGCATTATAATAGAATATATCATTTAATTAAGTTTAACAAAAAAATTATACAAAACTAAACCTACCGTGCTTCATACAACAGGTAATAATACACTTGAAAGATACTGCGAATATCCGATCTTCACAAAGAACGCGTTTTAAATTACATCAAATTCTGTCACTAGCATGTTAGCTAGCCCAATTCAGTTTGTCTTTAATAATGCTGGTTAATATTTTTGTTTATCCTTCGTAAACACAATTCATACAACATGACAGGGATTTCTTTAAAATAATGCTATAGTCTTAAGTATAACACAGAGGGCACTTTTTGTTTTGTTTTAATGTAATGGACTTTGGTGCTTTGAGCCACGAAAACATTTCATGAAACGTGTATCAGAATAGGAAAACGAAGGATTTTTTGTTGTTGAAAATTTTGGTATATTTTATTGAGATGGTACACTAATACATTAAGTGCTATAAATTTGCTAAGCATGATACATCAAATGAACTTCCAGAATGTTTCAGTCAAATGCGGCGCGAGCATGATTTGTGTCAACCATTTGCATTGACCAGTGTTCGCAGTATAACTAGCCGAGACTTCCGTACACAGATACGGTCTTAAAGTAACTCACATAAAAAAAAACTGATAAGTTATTTTGGAACTGAGATAATTAATCATTTAGTGGAATTGTCTTTTAAATAATGTACATAAACCATCTGTGGAAAAAATTACTGTCTTGGAAAGACTGAAAATTTATCTCTGAAGTATCAGATTGGTCCATTTCACGATTGTTTTAATGCCACGAACTTATGAAAACTAGTTATAATAAAATTTGGCAATATACGTATCACCGTAAATTTTAAATAATTTTAAGATCCAGTAGTTTTGGAAATAAAGGGGTGGAATGGTGTTTTTTTAAATGGCTTTTTGGCAAACGCTTCCACAAATTCAAAAATAAAATGGAAAATCCAGTCTTTTAGATTGGATTACAAGTTTACATTTGATACTAAAAAAGATTATTTGAAGGAAATTTTTTCTCTAGCCCCGACTAAACCCTTATAATTATTTCAATCCTTTATGACTTTTATATGGGCCTATTTAATGTTATAATAGAGGCTGGTAAGACTAAAGTAGTTCCCAATCACAAATTTCTAAGTTAAAGCGTTCAGAAGTCACTAATAGACGGAATCCATAGGCAGATCCGTCTTTTATCAGAACGTATGGGGCCTTAAAAACAAACAAAAATACTAGTTTCGGGTAGTGCTAAAACACTTTCATTTCAAGAAGTGGATGGCCACGCAGATCAAACTGAAGGGTGGGCGAATTTCATGGTGAGTATGCTCCAGTCTTGAAGATAATTTACTTCTGGATAAAATAATTTAAACGTGGCCATGGAAGTACTCGTACTGATGATGAAGCACGCTACAGTTGCCTAATTGAGCTTGCAACGAAGGATATCATCTACCAAATGCATGGAAGTCCGTCGAGAGTGAAAGTGCTTGAGATTACTGGTCTCGAAATTATTTCTGGTGAATACCGTGATGGTTCCTTCAAAAGGCGATAACCGAATTTATTCCCGTTTCTTGAGTAAACCAATAAAAAAAGATCAGCTATAACAGTATACACCATGTATAAAAATGGTGATAAATCTGATAAGCAAAGGTGAAAAAATTACAGATGATATGAATAGCACAGGAAAATATTATTATTATTTTTACTTATGGCTTTACGCCTCGTCGACGTCGTTAGAGGTAGGATGGGATGGGGAACAAGGAACGGGAAGGAGTTCGGCCATGGCCTTTTGAAGGAAGCATCCCGACATTCGCCTGGAGTGATTTGGGGAAACCATAGAAAATCCAAATCTGGATGCCCGGACGAGGATTCGAACTGACATCCTCCCGAATGCGAGGCCAGAACGTTAACCGTTCACCCACTACGCTCGGCACAGAAAAATAAGTTATTAGAGGGTACTAGCATAAAAAAAAACAGACAACTAATTTCAAAAATGAATAACGTATAATATTATGCTTAAGAAAATTGAAATCAGTATCACCGAGCGTGGTGGTGTAACGGATAGCGTTCTGGCCTCGCATTCGGGAGGACGACGGTTCGAATCCCCGTCCGGGCATCCAGATTTGGGTTTTCCATGGTTTCCCCAAATCACTCCAGGCGAATGCCGGGATGCTTCCTTCAAAAGGCCATGGCCGAATTCCTTCCCATTCCTTGCCCCCATCCTTTCCCGTCTCTAAAGACCACGTTGTTAAAAAGGGACGTTAAACTGTTACAAAAAAAAAAAAGAAATCAGTATCTACTGACAGTAACTTGTCAATACTAAACAGATACCGTTGCCAATGTTACATGAGAACTGTAGTAATATACCGGGTGAGTTTTTTATCTTGAGACAACTAAATATCTCGAAAACTACAAATCCGATCAAAAAAAGTGGGTAATAAAAATTGTTCGTCTCGACGGGGGACATCCGATGATACCAAATTTGACTCCCCACCCCCACCCCCTAGGGGTGGGGGAAGGGGGAGAAAAAAAACTTAAATAGGAACCCCCATTTTTTATTGCAGATTCTGATTCCCCGGAAAAAACTACCCCTATTTCACCCCCAATTCGAGTCATTTTGGTCGATAGATGGCGCTGCAATCGACAAAAATCAAAATAAGCAAAAATTCATTTAAAAATGAGGATATCTCGTGAAATACACATCAGATCAGCAAAATACAAGTTAATGTGATTGATATTTTTCAAAAACTATTCAATAACACCACCCACCTCCAAACTTGAGGGATGGGAATGGACATTATTTCAAAATGCACTGATGCAAATTCTTTAGCAGATAGCGAAAGTCAAACATTACTTTTTGCGTTACCCAGGAACAACGACGTGGACGTAGTAATTTTCTGTTCCCTTTGGGGTGCTAGATTTAGGTGAGTCCCCTCGCCTCTCACCATCGGGGTGCTTGTTTTTGGTGAGTCCCCTCGCCTCTCACCATCGGGGTGCTTGTTTTTGGTGAGTCCCCTCGCCTCTCACCATCGGGGTGCTTGTTTTTGGTGAGTCCCCTCGCCTCTCACCATCGGGGTGCTTGTTTTTGGTGAGTCCCCTCGCCTCTCACCATCGGGGTGCTTGTTTTTGGTGAGTCCCCTCGCCTCTCACGTGTTTGTTTCTAACAACAATTCTAAAGCAAGTGCTCGAAAATATCACCACCGACATCGATGCATTTATTTACCCGCTCTTGGAATGATTCGACGCAACTAAGAAGCATATCCGGCGTGATTTTTTGACAAGCGTTGGTAATTCGTTCAATCATGTTTTCAGGCGTTGTTGGCACTTCACTGTAAACTTCATTCTTCAAGTATCCCCATAAAAAAAAATCAGGCGAAGTGAGATCTGGTGATCTTGCAGGCCACGGCACTGGACCTCCTCTTCCGATCCATCGACGATTGTACAGACGATCTAACACTTCCCGCGATCTTACAGCAAAATGTGCTGGACAACCGTCATGTTGAAACCACATTGTTTGTCGCACGTCTAAGGGTACGTCTTCAAGCAATGTTGGCAGTACGTCCTCTAAGAGTTGTTGATATTTCTCCCCATTGAAATGTCCATGGATAAAATGTGGACCAATAAGTTTGTCCCCAATTATCCCACACCAAACATTTACATTCCACGGACGCTGATGTTCAACTTGGCGTAACCAATGCGGGTTTTCCACACTCCAATAATGCATGTTGTGTCGATTAATGGTGCCGTGGTTAGTAAAAGTGGATTCATCCGAAAACAGTACTCGAGCAAAGAAATGGGGTTCTTCTTGTATTTTCTGTAGCGACCATCGGCAAAATGTCAATCGATTATCGAAATCATTGCCGTGAAGTTCTTGATGCAACGAAACATGGAACGGATGGTATTTTCTACGATGCAAAATCTGACAAACACTTCCCTCCTGAGTGAACTGTTGGATAATACGGTAAAAAGAAGCGCGCGATCGAGGCTGGTCTGGAAAACGATGAGCATAAAGATCAACAGCATTATCGATATTCTTGCGACATTCTCCATAAATGTAGACCATTTCAATTTTTTCTTGCAACGTTATAGCCTGCATTCTCATTGACACGTGCAACAGAACGAAGTAAATAAATCAGAGATGTTATGAACGCTATGAAAGTACATCAAGTAATGAGAAAACTCTGAGAAATGAGCGACGATGTGAACGCAATGGAAGTACATCAAGTAATGAGAAAACTCTGAGAAATGCAGCGCCATCTATCGACCAAAATGACTCGAATTGGGGGTCAAATAGGGGTAGTTTTTTCCGGGGAATCAGAATCTGCAATAAAAAATGGGGGTTCCTATTTAAGTTTTTTTTCTCCCCCTTCCCCCACCCCTAGGGGGTGGGGGTGGGGAGTCAAATTTGGTATCATCGGATGTCCCCCGTCGAGACGAACAATTTTTATTACCCACTTTTTTTGATCGGATTTGTAGTTTTCGAGATATTTAGTTGTCTCAAGATAAAAAACTCACCCGGTATTTATGCAACAAAATATTCACTATTTTATGTTTTTATAAGTAGGCCTCTATTTCCATGTAGTAAATGGATCCATTGAGATGAATTATTAAAATGTTTTTTGGTGCCACTGTAATTTGATTGCTAACAGAAACTTGAAACGAGTTGCAAAAGCGTCAACAGGAGTTGATGGTCGGCTGTTCCCTACAGTTACGCGATCCATGCGTATGCACCAAGAAGCGAAGAGCGTGGAAGGTGAACTAATTTACACGAAATCGCTGTAAACTAGTAACTATGTGAAACTAAAGTTATGTTTCCTTATGGGGAAGAAACTAGCACAAAACCACTGTGAAATAATCTCCACTACCCAATTTAATCTGGAGTATTATTATGAATGTTAACACCGGTAGCTAAAGTATAAATATTGGAATGCTATCAGAAAGTAGTTTTGAAAAGCCCATAATCTCATTAGTCTTCATGTACTCATCCAGAATGAAGAAACTCAAAAATGTTTTCAACTTACGAATCTTCCGACATTCATTCACTTAAACAAATCTAACTGTCGATTTCAAAAACTAAGTGATACAACTATCATTTACAATATTTTTGGTCAGAGATTGTTGCTGTAGGTGTATTATCTCCTTATCTCTTACGCACCAGTATGAGAACATCAGCAAAGTGCTGTCCGTTCCCCTGTGAAGCCTCTCTTAAGATGCGGGTTCTCGTATTCGCACACGTGGCCACAGCACTGTGATGCGAGCTACCGACACCAAATTATTTCCCTCGCCGTATTTGATGCACTTCGATATTTCAACCAGCTGTAGTTGACCACACGAGAGAAGCAGACACTAAACTAGGAGTTCATAAAAAAGTTTGTTACTTGTCCTTTCGCAGAGTTCATTCAACTAATGACAGTAAGTGATAACTCAAGCATCAATGAGAGCAATAAAAAAAATGGAGTATCATGAAGCTTAGAAACAGACTGTATTTTGCGTTTAAGGTGTCAAATTAGGTATAAACGGAAGATCATAGTAAATATTTTTTACCTGGTAGAGAATATAAATACGTAATATACGAAATTTTGGGAACGTTTTTCAGGTTCTGTTTTCTGACGTTTCTGCTATTCGATTTAAATATTGCCAAATTTTCTTGCAGTTCTACCACTAAATGATGCACTATTCTAATTATTGAAAGGTATATTTTAAATACATTTATAACAGCTATGTTCGTATTTCAGAATTGACTGCTTCGTAAAGGATAGAAAGGTAGGGATTTAAATGATATTGGAATAGTAAAATAGCAGCTTAAAAGTTGCCATCTTGGAAACTTTTAATGCTTCAACGGAGGCCAAATTGATAGTGTAGCACTAGATATGTCTAAGGCGTTTGACAGAGTAAGCCATAAAATGGTAGTAAATAAGGTAAAATCCATTGGAGTGGATAAGAAAGTCATTTGCTGGGTAGAAGAATTTTTAAAAGGTAGAAAACAGAAAGTTAGGGTAGGAAATGTAGTATCAAAAGAAGTGGAAATAAAAATGGGTGTGCCACAGGGTAGCGTATTGGGACCATTGCTATTCATTATTCTAATGAATAATTGTGTTGATTGTTTACTATCTGAAATTAGATTGTTTGCAGATGACATAATGCTGTATAAAAGAATCAAAACGATAGAGGATTGTAAACAGTTGCAGGGTGATCTGGACAGGATATCTAATTGGGTTGGTAAACATGGAATGAAGATAAATGCAAAGAAGAGTCAGCTTATTAGATACACAAATAAAAACAAAAGGTTAATTATGAATATAAGGTGGGGAAAGAATTGCTTGCTGAAGACTTGAAATGTAAATATCTTGGAATTACTTTTGATAACAAACTTAACTGGGCAGGACACATAGGAGAGGTGGTAGGAAAAGGTTTCAAAGTTCTGCACTTGTTGGAGAGAGTGATGAGGGGATGTACGAGAGAAGTCAAGGAATTGGGTTACAAAACTTTGGTCAGACCATTGCTCGAATATGGTAGTGTAGTATGGGACCCTCATTTTACGTATCAAATACAGGAGTTGGAGAGGGTGCAAAAAAGGGCTGCTAGATTTGTTTCTGGAAATTATCGTAGAATGCAATCAGTGACGGATATGATAAAGGAGCTGGAATGGGATTCATTGCAAGACAGGAGGAGGATGAGGTGGGTCATGGGAGTGTACAGGGCATATACTGGCGATGAGGCATGGAAAGATATTGCAATAGGTATGAAAAGTAGTGCATGGAAGGGAAAAGATGAGCATGACCACAAGCTGGCACTCGATTTCAGGCACAAGGGTGTGGGAAGATTCTCTTTTTTAGGTAAGGGTGTCAGGGATTGGAATGAGTTACCAAGAGAAATGATGAATAATTTACCGAAAACTTTGAAAGAATTTAAAGATAAAATTTGTAGAGGACAAATTTAGGTAGGTGCAGGATAGGGGGAAGATGGGTGTGTTGGGAAATTGCCACCGGAGCCTGTGCTCCATTGCAATTAAATTAAATTAAATGAAGTGTAGACAGGTAACAATGGGAGTTCCATATAAGAATGAAGTTTTTCCCAGCGTTCAGTATAAATATAAGTGCCTCGTGTAACAAGCGTAGTGAACAAGGTGTTTCCACATGATATTTCAGCTACCAAATCTCCGTCGCCATCTAATGGCGACAAAGAATTTGATCGCAGATATATCATGTTGAAACACCGTGTTCACTACGCTTGTTACTCGAGAGAATTATGTTAAATGCATTTCTATTGATTACGGTACACATTACAAGGTACGGCTTCTGAACCAGCAGTAAGTAGCACGTGAGAGTTCCAGTTGTAATTATCGTTGTATAGGCACCACACTAGTTATGCTAATACAAAACATTTTCTAAGTAAAAATCATTCTTAGATACAGTAACGTGTAGGTAGAAAAGTTTTCCTTCAACGAAACGATGACCGCAAGATCAGACCTTGTACCAATAAGAAGTCTACACTCATTTGTATATTTATTTTAATGGCTTTCAGCCTTATTGGTCTTACAGCCAGCCTTTTATATAAGTATCCAACGGTGTGTACAACAGCATTTTCAAATAATTATTAACTTAATAATATGAATTATAATGGCACGAGTAAAACACTTACAGACTGACTTCCAACCAGTCATGCTTTAAAATTATTCATTATACAATCTAAATGGATACACATACAGGAAGATACAATTGTGCTTTACAATAAACAGCACACAATACAAAGCAATGCATATGCGTTAAAAGAAAGGTGTTCAAGCTGCTTAAAGCGATCAATTTTTAAAAATATTCAACGAAAACTCAGATAAATATATTTCCATCAGACCACAACAAAACAGTTGCGTTTGTAGGAAAGGGGATATCAAGGTTTTTGAATTATACCAGCATTTTGTCTTGAGGCAATCTATACTTGTGGTAGAAGAAAAGAACATGATTTAAGTCACCCAACTGCTGGTTCTAAGCCGTCGCATTTAGGTCTTTCTATAAATACAGATGGAAGTTACCATGATGGAATCTGCTTCTGGTAATGTAACTAAGGTTCTAATTACAGTAGCAAGGCTTCGCGGGGATAGTTGGTTGTACACGTTGTAGCAATAAACGATATAGTATAGCGGAAATATTCAAACAAATCTGGAACTCGCCCAGTAAGACAGGTGAGCGAGCGAGCTGCTCATTTTCCGAGGTGCTCTCATATGTATTGAGGCTAACGATGTTGCCAGAGAGCTGATTGCTTTGTCCATATACAGCGTGAACTCCCAAATAACTTCCACAACAAGCAGAACGCAAAGTTTCATCTTATGAGAGTGTGAGCTACCTCACGGAAGACCACCAGCAATTACAGTAGATCTGACAAGGCGACAGTTAAGGGCCAAACATGAAGTCGCAAACCTTGGCTCACGTATACCGTTATCCTCGCTCAATCCGTTCTTCGTGTCTTATCAATCGCTAGCTGTTGCCCACAACTTCGTTTACGAGGACTGATAATGTACATAATAAACCGATTACTGTATATTACAGTTAATACAACACCAACAACAGAAAAATGTTAACTTCCGAATAAGACGATGCCGCTCGTACGTTGAAATAACGTTAAACATTTACACTACGAGAAATAAACTAAACAGACTAAAACCAACCAGTAATTTTTGCGTCAATAGTTTTCAACGAAAAATCCCTACAAACAGAACAGAGGGAGTCAAAAAGGACTTTACAACTTTGAAATGATATAGAAATTTGTTGAGATACCTTACAGAATCGGTGGATGTATTGTTTTGTAGCAAAAACCTCAAGTTTGATGCACGTAGAGCATCAGTACACCATTCCGCCACTAGGGGCGTTAGCGTAGTGCATAGTTAAAATGGCTATTCGGAAGCAGAGCGTGCTCGCCTGTTTTGGTTTCAAGAAACGAACTCTGAAACAAATGTACAGCGTAAATTTCGCACCGAATCCACTCAATAACCTCCAAGCAGGCTTACAATTTACTCTTGGCACAATAACTTTGTTGAGATGGGTTGTTCACTGCGACATGATTCTAAATTATCTTGTCGCCCGCGTGTTGATGATTATGTCGAACAGATTAGGGAGAGCTTTTCCCGTAGACCCCAAAAATCAACGCGACGTACGTTTCGCGAGATTGGCATTCCACAATTCTACAAAAGACTCTTTGGCGAGTACAGCACAGGGGAGGGGGCGAGGGGCGCTAGGGTGTAGCAATCTGAGGAGACTATAAAGACTATCTTGCCCGACTCAAGCACCCCCCCCCCCCAAAAAAAACCAAAATCCACTCAAGCCCCTCCCAAAACCGAAGTCCTGGATCCGCCCCTGGCACAGCACATTATTGATGCAGATAAAGTTGATCGTGGTGAATTCTGTGCCGAAATGTTGCATCGGAAAGAGGACGATGAGACATTCCTGAACACAATAATCATCAGCGATGAGTCAACATTTCATATCAGTGGCATGGTGAACACCCACAACTGCAGGGTAATCAAAATCCACATGACAGCCCCAAAGTTAATGTGTTTTGTGCCCTTAGCAAATTGAAAGTGTACGACCCTTTCTTCTTCATGGAGAAAACTGTCACTAGTATTGTCTATCTGAGTATTGTTGAAAGCTTTTTTAACTCCACAGATAGATGAATATGACCGACATGTCTCTTTGTACGCTACTCCTAACTCTGCCCTAAAGTGATGTCTTTTACAATGTACCTAGGTTTGTGTTTCTGTGTTATTGCGTTGTTTGTGGTACAAAACGGTATGATGTCTCTATTGCAGTCCTAGTGCGCACTTATCAATGGACATCTACTACACAACAAGGGAAATGGCAGATATGGTTTAGCAAATGAAAGTGGCCTGGGAGTCCGTGCTCACTACGATCTGGTTACCATCTTTTAGGCTGCTCAGCCGACTTTTCTAGCGTTTTGGGAAGAGACATTCTCTAGCACCCCATAAAGTAGACAGTGAATGGCCTCGCTCAGTCCATACGCCGGATCTGGAGTAGCGTGTGCTACGTTTAATGGAAGACAGTCCTGGATCCAGTGTGCGACCAATAGCATCAGCGGAAGGCGTTAGCTATCCTCTTTTTTGGAGCGGTACTGCATGAACAATCGATGTACCCATCCAACGCGTCCAGGTTCTCAGACCATCCGGTCAGTTTGCAGTCCTGCCAATGGCTGTTGCAAAGGCGCAGTGCAGATCCACTGTTTTCTTCGAAGATTATGTTTACCGACGAGACGGGGTTTACACAAGATGGTGTTTTAAATTTCCATAGTCAAAATGTGTGGGCTGCTGGATTTCCTCATGCAGTTCAAGTCAGTTCAGTCACCAGCACCTCTTCTCAGTTGACGTATGGGCAGGTGTTCTTAGCGGTAGGATAATAGGGCCACACCTGCTCCCACAGAGATTAAATGGGGCTCCTTATCTGGACTTCCTTCGCATCACGTTGCCTATTCTGCTGTAGAATGTGTCTTTGCAGCAACGACAACAGATGTGGTTCATGCACGATGGTGGACCAGCGCATTTTCACCTCAATGTCCGTCGACGCCTAAAGCTGACATTTCAGGACTGCTGGATTGGTCCGTGGGGGCAGCGAAAGGGGGGGGGGGGGGGGGAAGGAAACACCGTCGCCTGCCCGTTCTCCAGATCTAAATCCCCTAGGCTTTGGCTATGGGGAAATATTCCAATTAACGACGGCCGGCCTCGGTAGCGTAGGGGCTAGAGTGCTAGCTCCACGTGCCGAAGGTCGCCGGTTCGAATCCGGCCGCGGGCATGGATGTTAAGTGTTGTGTGTCTGTGTGTGTGTCCTGTCCGTCCTGTGGCGTCCGCACTTTGAAGACTATATAAACATGGATTTAACTGATTCACTGGAAGCTTTAATATAACACATTGAGCTGGCTGTATGGCCTCAGCTGCCAAAAGCCATAAAATAAAAAAAAAAAAATTAACGACGTGCAGACACTCCAGGATAGCGTCATCAGGACCAACCAGGACAGTTTCAAAGAGTGCGTGATTCCTTACGCGGAAGGGCAGAAACATGAAATACCATGAACAGGCGTCACATTGAACAGAACTCTGTGTTTGAGGCCCAATGTTTATTAGACATTTTGATGCTTACTATCATCTCCTAAAATACTTGACACTTTTTTGACACCCTACCTGTAGGCCTATAGACTGTTGCCCACATCTTCGTTAAATGTGTGCAGTTAATGTACCAACTTCTCTCTTGAACCGATTAGGGGCCATCCATTAATTACGTGAGGTGTTTTTTCCAGATTTCCGGACCCCCCTCCTCCCCCTCTGGTGAGACTTCGTGAGATCTTGCCAACCCCCCCCCCCTCTCCCCTATTTAACCTCACGTACCTTCTGACCGGAAAATAGCGCAGGTGATTCCCGTTTTCAAGAAAGGTGATCGGAGAGATCCTAGGAATTATCGACCCATATCTCTAACATCTGTCTGCAGTAGAATTCTGGAGCATGTCATATGCTCTAACGTTATGAAGTTTCTGGATGAAAACGAGTTACTTACAGCAAACCAACACGGATTTCGTAAGAACCGTTCGTGTGAAACGCAACTGGCTCTATTTTCGCATGACGTAATGAAGGTTATCGATGCAGGATCACAAGTTGATGCTATTTTCTTGGATTTTCAGAAGGCTTTTGACTCTGTACCACATAACCGCCTTTTGGCGAAGATTCGAGCGTACGGTATATCTGATCAGATCTGCGAATGGATACGCGATTTTCTAACTGGTCGGTCGCAGTATGTCGTTGTTGACGGGGAAGCCTCTTCAAAGCTAGATGTTACTTCGGGCGTTCCTCAAGGAAGTGTAATAGGACCACTTCTTTTCTTAAATTTTATAAACGATCTCGGTGACTACGTTAATTGCAGGATGCGATTTTTTGCCGATGATGCACTTATTTATAGGGAAGTGGGGTGCTCTGACGATTGCTTAGAAATACAGCGCGATCTGGATGTTATTTCGTAGATGGCAGCTTACACTTAACTGTAAAAAGTGCAAGGCAATGCAAATAAGTAGTAAAAAGACCCCGTTTGCTCACGAGTACAAAGTTAACAATTCAGTTGTTGACACGGTCGATTCCCTGAAGTATCTAGGCGTAACAGTACAAAGCAACATGAAATGGGACTTGCACATAACTTCTGTCGTAGGCAAAGCTAATTCTAAACTACGTTTTATAGGTCGTATTTTGAGAAGCTGCAATGCTCATACAAAGGAAATAGCGTACAAAACACTAGTGCGTCCGCATTTGGAATACTGTTGTGCAATTTGGGATCCGTATCGCAAGGGATTGATTGACACGTTAGAGAAAGTACAGAGGAGAGCCGCTCGATTCGTGACCGCTAGTTACAATCCTTATGTAAGTGTCACAGAGCTGATACGTGGGTTAGGCTGGGATTGTTTGGCGGACAGACGACGTCGTTTTCGTTTAAATTTGTTGGAGAATATGCGAAAATCTCTAATTTACGAGTGCAACGAAATACTTCTTCCGCCTACCTATTTAGGACGCAATGACAGAAGGGATAAGATTCGAGAGATACATTTATGTATTCTTTCTTTCCTCGTTCTATTCGGGACTGGAATACTCTAAAATACGATTGGTGCTTAACACCCTCTGCCACCCACAGTAATTGTGAATTGCAGAGTATAGATGTAGATGTAGACGTAATTTATGTACGCACCCTTATGTCAGTTTAGAAATCGGCAGCGGCAAAATACCCTAATACAACCCTATTAAAACGCTGAAAACATTTTCACTGCTGGAAATAACTAATTCCGACCAATGATTGTTGCGTGAATCGTGTTCACCCTAAAGCCGATTCTGACTACTGGATATTTATCTATATTTCTCAGCTATTCGATTTAATATGAAACATACCTTATTTTATCCCCGGGGCTATGGATTATACATTATGTGAAAGTCCATTAAATCCAACCAGTAGTTTTTGAGCGAATCCCGATCAACAAAAAACGGATAATAATCTGAGGATACTTCGATCATATATTTGTTAGATTTCCGATTTCATATCAAAATGGCACGCATCACATTTTACCTCCGGAACCATGCGCTGTATACTATTCCAAACACCATCACAATCCGACGGGTATTACATCCAAACCGATAGACAGGCACGAATTTTAAAAACATTTCAGTCCTTCTCTGTAGCTTATGGACACATTGTTTTCAAAAATATCTTAAATGTACTGGGCTTCCTCCTGGATTTTCTTCTGCTTACAGTAAGTATAGATTGATTACGTGTTATCATTTTAAAAAATTGCAGGAAATTGTTTCTCTCTATTCTTTCCTTTGGTTTTAGGGCTCGTCGACGTTGAGATCATTAGAGGCGGGAAGGGACAGTGTGCAACGAGCGAGAAGGAATTCGACCATGGGCTTTTGAAGGAATCATCCCGGAATTCATCTGGGGTGATTTGGGGAAACGACGAAAAACAGAATTCTAGATGGCCAGAGGGAAATTCGAACCCGCGTCCTCCAGAATGCGAGACCAGAGCGTTACTTATCTCCCACCACGCTTGGTGGATGCTTCTTGCAGTCAGATAGTTTATTGCATAGTATATAATGAACCCTATTTAATCAGTTATAGTGAAGATTGAATGGCAATTATATTAATGTCCCTTATTTGTTCATAGTCACATGCCTTGTTGAAAAGTTTGTAATGAATCGGTAATAAGAATATCACTACTAGTATGATTAAGTCAGAAACGAAATTGTTAACAAACAAACAATTATTTAATTTGAGGTTTAAAATACAGGTAGAACCACTTTGTCCTCTATAAAAAAAAATATTCAGCTGGTCTTAACTCTTCAAGTCACGTGAACCAGAAAATTCTCTGTTAAATTCAATAGCGTATTGGTTAATACGTTCCCTGGACTAATAATACTCTTGCAGTAAATAAATTCATGCAGTCTTGCGACAGAGTTTCGATTTGCCGCGCATTCCGCCTTTCTCGTGCCTGGACATACAGTTTAACGTGGAATCTATACCACGCAACGTCATGCGTAGCTTATATAATCAAAAACAACTCTAAAATTCCTGGCCCCTCCGGTATTTGAACCCCGACCTTTTGAAAGCAAGCGCCTACAATGATAAATGGAAGTAGTACTAACGATATTGGCTGCCAACGGGTGCAGAAGAAAGTAATCTTTGTGGTATCGTATAACTCAGTGTTACTGAAATTTTTAATTGCTGTTTGAACATTTTTGAGTTTTTTTCTGTGTGTCTGAAATATTCTTTTTCAAATTATTATTATTTTTTTGTCCTTACAAGTCTGTTTAATTTAATTCAATTGAAATGGAGCACATGCCCTGGTGATAATTTCTACAAAAGAAAATTGTCCCACCCACCGGAGTAATGCACCTGAAATAAGGTACCACGTAGTGGGCAAGGACATTTTTTTCCTAGCCTTGTTTTATACGTTATCCTTCTACCAATTCTCACATATTGTACAACCAGCTCTCTTTTCACTTCCCTCTTTCGTTCCAGCTCCTTTATCATACCAGTTACTCATTGTGTTCTACAAACAAATCTAGCTGCTCTTGTTTGCACCCCCTTCAGTTTATGTATTTGATAACGTGGGTTCCATACTACACCAAAGTTTTCCCCTCATCGCATTCTCTCCGGTTATTGAAAGATGATCTATGAGTTCGCGACTTCCCGTCAGCGACATGCTATTACGTGTTATGCGTATGTTATACGCGTTGAACGCTTTTTGGATGGATAAAATCTTATGAATTCGCGTCACCAATATGCTGTAATAGCAGAGTATCTGCAGCTATAAGTATGAGGTGTTGCGCTTGGACAGCAGTGAAAATACAGATTATACTTGTATCTAATGTATAAGAATGTATGTTATTTTCTCAATGTTCTTCATACATAAAACTTTGCATACGTGTACTTTAAAACAAATAGAACCCTCTCCTCCTTTCCCCCCTCACCTTAATTTCTGTCACCGTTGTTCATACAAACCCACAGTTTTTATCCGATATTGACCTACTTACCACACGTATACTTCAAAACAAGGCGGTCAATTATTAGCTTAGCGGTTAAGGCTCTTACTTCTGAAAGTTTTTCTCTCTCAGGTCGCGGATTCAAATCCCGAGAAGAACAGGGATTTGATTATATGAGCTACGTTCCGTGATTCTGATTCCACATTAAACTGCAGGCCCCTGAGAAAAGGTATTGGCCTTCCTGTCTCTGACAAAATAGCTTGGTACATCTCCTTCTGGAAGATTCGACCAACCGACGGGCTGTGGACTATGTTAGAGTTTTAGTATTTGAAGTGAAAACTTCTTTAGACGCGCTGGGCGTTTTTTGGATGGGTAACACCGGCAAGCTAATAATAACAGTATATCTTCTGTTGCGGTCTGGTCGCTCAGTGATTAAGGTGTAGTACTGGGAAATCATAGGTCCCCGCTTAGTATCCCTGTCTCGGCGGGAATTTTCACAGACCCTTGACCCGATGTCCACCTCTGGCACAGCTTGCTGTGTAATGTTAAGTACGCCAGAACGTTTCCGTGGTTCGGATTCCGCGTTAAACTGTAGGTACCCTGTACCTGGTAGCACTACCGGCTTTAGGTTAAGGTGGCTAAGACAGGAGCGGAATGCGTAGCCAATAAAAAATCTGTTAGCGTTCTCGCCCCGCATTCGGGAGGACCGCGGTTCGAATCCCCGTCCGGGCATCCAGATTTGGGTTTTCCATGGTTTCCCAAATCACTCCAGGCAAATGCCGGGATGCTTCCTTCAAAAGGCCATGGCCGAATTCCTTCCCATTCCTTGCCCCCATCCTGGTCCCCCATCCTGGTCCCCCATCCTTTCCAGTCTCTAAAGACCTCGCTGTTGAGAGACGTAAAGCAGTTAAAAAAAAAACAAAAAAATACCTGTCACCAGGTCATAACGACCACTCGGAATTATCATTCCTTAGTATATCTGTAGCTATAGATATGACGTGTTGCGCGTACGATATAAATAGTTTTAAGTTTACACTTCTGTTAGCAGTCCCCAATGATTGCCAATTTGTGTTTTCTTTACGGTTTTACGCTTCGTCGACGTCGAGGTCATTAGAGGCGGAAAGCGGCTAGGAACAAAGAACGGGACGGAATTCTGTCATGGCCTCTGCCATTTGCCTGGAGTGATTTGGGAAACCATGGAAAACACAAATCTGGATGCCCGGACGGGGATTCGAACCCGCGTCCTTCCGACTGCGAGGCCAAAGCGTAACCGCTCACCCACCACGCTCGGTCCATGCCCAGTTGAGTTTACTAACAAATGTTATGCCAAGATATTAGCAACAAAGATCTTCAACAAGTAATTCCACCTCCATCCCTTTATCATAAAAGAAAACTTTATTTTTCCATCTGTATACCTAATAAGACGATTTTCGTGGCTCGGATGCCACGTTTAACCGTACATTTCCAACACACTGTAGGCAAACCGGGTTGGGCCAGGCGGCTACGATATGGGCGGATTGAGCAGCCAATAAAAAAAAACCTGTTATAGGTCATTACCACCACAAGAATTTACTTTATATGCTGATTGTTTTTGGCATTTATCTTCATTCTATGTTGACATGCCCTGCTAAATATCCCGTCCATCTTTCCCTGTAGCAGTTCGCAGTCCTCTCTCATTTTAATCACCTAATTTCTTACCTTGAAGCATCAACACAATCATTAATTAGAACAACGAGCAGCAATGGTGCCAATACACTACCCTGTGGCTTCCCGTTTTCGAATCCACCTCCTTTGATAGCGCATTTCCTCCCTTATCTTTAAAAATTCCAGAAACCAGCAAGTCACTTTTTCATTCACTCCGATAGTTGTTACCTTATTTATCATCATTTTATTCTCACTCTGTCACTACCCTGTGGCATTTCCGTTTTCACTTTCAGTTTCGCTTCTTTTGATAGTGAATTTCCTCCACCAACATTATATAAAAATCGTAATTAGGTATGTAGGAAATTTTCACGGGGGCATTACCTCCATCGCAATTAATAATAACATTTACCACAAGGTAATAAGCAGTAGTATTGCATTGATTGTTCCTTCTAAGTTTTAAGTTACTAAAAAACCTGTAAATACCTGGAAACCAAATTCATAAAAATTCAGTATATCTTTATAAATTCTAAGCAAACTTATAACTGGAACAAAATAAGAACATTAGGGGACTTTAAATATACTTCCACAATCATTACAATTTTATATGTAACTGATAAACAAAAAAACAAAATCATTGATTTGGGTGTAATCGTGTTCCAGAGAAGTTACTATCAGCTAGAATTATATAAGTACTACCCTCCATTTTCTCGATTTTTATTTACTCCCATTAGCAATATTTTGCTACAAGATTCAGTTACATTTCTCATTCTTCATAACAGCTTTGTTTATCATACGCTTGTTACTCTGTTTTAACAGTTATCTTAGTGGAGTAATTGAAGTGTCATGCATTCGGGAGGATACCGGTTCGAACCTCGTCCGGGCATCCAGATTTCGGTTTTCCATGGTTTCTCCAAATTACTCCAGGCGAATGCCGGGATGCTTCCTTCAATTTTTTTACTTATGACTTTACGCATCGTCGACGTCGAGGTCTTCAGATGTGGGGGAGGGTTTGAGACGGGATAAGGAACGGGAAGGAATTCGGCCATTCCGTCAATCAACTGGAGTAATTTCGGGAATCCAAGTAAAATCGAAATCAGGTAGGACAGACGGGGATTCGAAGTCGCGTTCTCCAGAACGTTAGCATCGTCCACCAACCTAGGACAGACACACTTCTAATGCTTTTACGTACCCTCTGTTCTTTGTAGCATCTGAAAGTAGTTACTTAACTATTTGGAACTTGAGCATGTTCCCCGTGTCTTCTCTTCTAAGTGGAAGATGTTATCACTTCTAGAATTCTAGAAAACGTATTTCTTGACAAAAATAACGTATTTTCTGTTTATATAAATTCTAAATGGAAGAAATATTAATGGTGTAAGCTGTTCCTGGTCTTGCCTTTCTGGTGCACAGTATGCAAATCCGTGACCGAGATGTGTTCCGATAGCTGACGCTCTGACTAATGCATCTGTCGCACAATTCTTATTACGATATCTGATTATCACTTTCGCTGTCCTCAATTCATGCACAAGTTACATTTTTTAAAACTTAGGTATGGAATTTAATCCGCATTCATTTACTGCACCAAGTTAATTTACAAAGCAGATTTTTCTATGCATTTATTATTTTATCAGTCATTTTCAATGAGGAACTGATGAGGCCTCTTATAGTCACGAATACTGAGGATTTTTTAGTTTAGACATCTCGCCTAGAGCCGGATAGCCGAGCCTCCCGCTTGCCAGAAGTAACCTATTTTAACGGAGGGAGCTTAAGTGTCGCCATCTGTCTGTGATTCGCGTAAATTATGTTGTTTGTGACAAGTGTATTTTTGTTAGCGAAATTTGTAGATTATGAGGCGTAAATCGGGTACCATCTCAGCAGTCGCCTGACTGTTAAGTTTCCTTAATTTATTAGGAATAGACCCCTTTTTCTGGACTTGACCATATTGACAATAACAGTTTTGTGGATTTTAACAGGACATTAGGATACCACGCATTCAGCCAATTTAGTAATATTACCTGCATTGCGTGTTTTATATAATGAAAGCGACTATTAGTAGAAGTAGTGTCTTTGGAAGCTATAAAACCAATGACATAACTCGTTGAGACCATCTGACACTCTAAGAAACAGTATACATAACATACTAGCTTTGAGCCCGTCAAAAATGACGGTTTGAATGCAATATCCTGGCAGTTCATTTTTTTTAGTTGGTTAATTATATGGAATTGTTATTACATAATGCTAATGGCCTGGATTTTGTAATGTTCTATATATTTCATTTGCAGTTCACATAGCGATACAGTAGTAACTTCTACTGAATTATTGACGATGGAAGTATAGAACCAATAAAATTGAAAACAAATTAGGAATCCCACAAAAACTTTTGCTGTCAATGTATTATTCCTGGTCCAGGCACAATTCAGCACGATAAATATGAAACTTCTTTCCCCCGTAATAAATAATACTTCCAGTAACATGGCGCTTATGAAAACAGTTTAAATGGTTTGTAAAACTCATTTCACAGCGAATTATGCTGTAACAAAATGTGTCAGTTGCGATTCTGGTCAACTTAGCCCTAATCTACATTAACATTGCATTCGAAAATCATAGCTTTTATTACCCTCATATGAATAACGACAAGCAGCACCTATGGTGGTAGTCTGAATTTATTCTGGAAAATATTGCATGAAAAAGCGAATATCGACCATTTTTAATGAAATCATCGTGATATGAGTACCATACTGTGGTTAGATTATCGGAGTATTTGACTATGATTTATTGAAATAAATACATTTTACTTTAATGACGGAAAGTATAATATCAAAAACGGATAACGGTCATTTATCTCGGTGATACATTTCATGATTCGTAAATATGGTGTAAACTTTTTTCGAGTTTTTAATTAACTTCATTGTTTATCATCTGCCAAAAACATTCTTAGGTTATGTTTTAACCTCGTTCTTATAACTGGTACAGATAAAACAACGCAAACATGGAATACTCTTCTCCTTGCATTAATTTTTGCGTCTAGTTGTCATAAGTAAACAAAAAGCAACATGTAAATTTAAACGAACGTACCAATTGTAACTTAGTAACAGAGCTTAGTAACGTATGATTGCCTCGCAACAATTTTCTATCTCTGCTCGCCGCTATTTGGCTGCAAGAATATCTTTGTTGAATTGCGAATTATAAATTGAAATCATTTTTAATTATATCTTTCGTGATATGAGTACCTTATTCTGGTTAGATTATCAGAATATTTGGTTATATTTTATCTAAATAAATGCATTTTTATAATTTCGAAAACGGATAACTGTTATTTATTTGACTGATACATTGCGCGATTACGTACGTTTCTCTTAGTTTTTAATAAACTTCATTGTGTCTTATCGTCTGCCAAAAAAATACTTAGGTTATGGTTTAACCTAGTTTTGATAACTGATACAGATACGTAAAATAGCGTCAATATTGAATCCCCTTGTCCTTAAATGAATTTCTGCGTCTAACTGATAAAATAGCGTAAATATTGAATCTTCTTCTCCTTATATAAATTTCTGCGTCTAGCTGTAAATAAACGAAAAGCAAGATGGTGGTACGAATGTAATATGGTGGTTGATGATTGGCCGTTCTTTAGCCAATAGGTGTAGCAGCTATAGACGACGCACGCAGACGCCACGTTAGCGTTTTATATAATAGGATTCTACCGTTTACATGCTGAAGCAAGACATCTTGCGCTATTGAGGGAACTAAGGGTTATGTACTTCAATATTTCTCACTTATTTTTCGGAACTTCTAATATGTTTCCAAGCGACATATTCTACTTGTGGGAGTAACAATCAGTATCCTGTGATTTCCTCTTAGCGGACAAAAGCGAGGATGCGAAAATACTGAGAAATTACTGAAAGTCATGATCACTATATCGGAAGAATAATTTAGATTAAATATAAACCAAAACAGGACATACTTCATGATACGAAGATGAAATGGCAGCAATGTCAGTAGATTAAATATAAAATTAGGATACGATGTAATAGCAAATTAAGTGAATTCTCTTATTTACGAAATCAGATTACAACTCATCGCCGAAGCGAGCCCCAGTAGAATAGCACTTGCGAGAAGACTCTCTGATAAAAGAGAAGTTTTTAGTTTTAGATATTGACTTTGGACTGAGAAAGAAGTTT
>JARYHS010005931.1:0-24658 GCA_031002005.1 Vandiemenella viatica
TGTACACCCAACATCTGTTACTTGTTTGTAGTGTTTCGTGTTAGTGGTGGTTCAATATCAGATAGAAGGATGGAGGAAAGTATAGGATAGATGATCTTTCACTGTATAGATTCTTTGGTTTAAAATTCTTCTCTTTTATTTTATTTACTTATTTGTATATTTTTGTTTGCTCTGATTACCATATAATTCTCTCTTTTTCACAATTTTTGCGATGTTCAGTATTGGCTTCGAATCACTACCCTCTGCCTGTCCTCTGTTTGAATTCATCCACACCACATTCCTGACCAACAGTCATTCTGTGAGACAGTCTTGTACAACACCCCACCCTCCTAAGTTTTCTACAGTCAATGAAGGTAGAAACGAAAATGACTATGTCATTTGTGTTCTTGTCTTTTTTATGTGTTCACACCATGAAACCATCAACTAAGGTAAATGCTGGCTCATTTCAATACCGGTATCCTAATTGTAATTCCTTTAGCTACTTAGCACCTATTATTTCCTGGTTATATTTTCAATACATGAAAGTCGTTAAGAAGCAGCTGTTAGTTTTTCAATGACTTAGTGACACAAATATAAAGGATACTATAACAGAGGATCTGAACAATAATAGATACTTCCTGAAAACCAGTTTCCAATGGTACTTTTAATCCTGGTATGATTGTATTGCAATGTTCCCAGTAATCAAGACCAGTTCTGCTCTTTAGGGCAGATCTCATTTTGTGCACTGAAGCTCTGACTGACAAATCAAAGGTTTTGTTGTGATGCTTTGGTTGTGATGGTGACTGATTGATTCTGAGTGGCTAGTGTGAGACTGTGGAATGAAATTTGACATCAACTAAAAACCTAATGATGTCTACTTTTTTTCTCTTAATTTGTAATAATTATGAAACATGTATTACTGGTTGAGTTCCATAAAATATGATGATGTCTTTTCACTCATTATTCAGAATAACTGAATATATATATCTTTTGGACTACAGTGGGGATGGGAGGACTGTTAGAATGGTAATGTCAGAGATAAGTGAAGCTAATGCATCCACCGACCAGTGCCACTGCGTTGATAAATAGAAACTGCAACTGTTGCTGCTTAGTGGTATGGGAGGTGTAAGTGCCATGTTACAATTATGAATGAGGATTGCCAGAGAGTGTGCAATTGTAATGTGAAAAAAATTGGTATATCATTTAACATTATTAGTTGTTCTTTTGAATGCCCATTGTTTATATTGCACAATTTTTTATTGTTATAGTAAACTGAACATAATATTTGAGGAGAGTATCATATTATTTGTATATAGCTCAGGAGTCTCTTTACTCTCAAATTATGATAGATTCTGGGAAAAAGAATATCTGCATGAACTGAATTTGCAGTTAATTGTTGTTGCTCATATAACACTGTCAGTATCATATTTGATTCATAGGGATTTATTTTATAATAATCATAGATTTTAATAAAAGTAATATTCGATGCAGTTAGAGGCAGCCAAGCCAGGTTGTAAGCGCTGCCTCAGCGTGGACTTGTTATTCACAAAACCTGCTGATGTGCTGAGTCAATCATCAGCACCGATTTGAACTGGTTTAATGACGTTAATAGGGTCTACCTCCGAAGTAAAGATATATTTCTCGTCCTCAGTCCGCGAGTAGCTTTCACCGAATCATCATGGGTAACTAACAGCTAGGCCAACTCTCTTAAGCTTCAGTCTGTACACCATGTAGGCCTTCGTAACATCCTGGGGCCAGGCATTCCATCTAGTCATTCAGTGTCCATTCAACCAGTCTAACTTCAATTAAATGCAGAAGCATCATTAATAGGCATAGCCGGACAGA
The DNA here is from genome assembly GCA_031002005.1 of Vandiemenella viatica. NCBI lineage: Eukaryota > Metazoa > Arthropoda > Insecta > Orthoptera > Morabidae > Vandiemenella > Vandiemenella viatica. Next base: position 1,825 of record JARYHS010005931.1, read on the forward strand.
TCCTTGCAGGTCATATTATCAACTGTATTGTCTACAGTCTTTACTGGTCATTAAATGGGATTCTTTGAACTGTTAGCCGCCTGTTATCATTTATCAGGATAGATTCTCAACTAGCCACTTAACACGAGCTAGTCTTCCTTATCCTGGGTTGCTGAACCTATTAATCAGCTGGTGTCAAATTAATCATGATTTAACATCATATTTAATAGCCCACTAGACTGGATAGAAGAGCTTCGTATCAAAATACAAGAGATTTCTTCAGCTACACAGTCGCCACGAGGTTAGTAAACTCTCCTATAGATTCCCGCCACATCAGACGTCCACAAATCTACCACTCGGCTACGCTTTCAGTTCTGTCACTTAGACAGGACTCTCACAATACCGCTGGCAACTGTAATTTGCAATGTATCTATAACCTCACCTAAACTATTTATGAGCAGGCCAATCACAGACCCTTTATACAGAAAGTAACTTTTAAGAGCATTTTCTTAAGAACAAAGCACTTTTCAACTCATAATCTAACCATTTTCATAGGGAAACAGAAGTTTTAGATAGTTGAAATTTTAGTATATCCCTTTCCCCTACACTTATTTCCATGAATAAAGCTTAAAATTACAATCAATTCAAGGAGTAATTTGTATGGCCCAAAAATTTTATCAAGAGAGATATTGGAGTTTCAAGTTGTATTATGCCTTGTGCTTGGATAGAATGATCATAGGTAAAAGTATAAAATCTAAAATGATCAATTAACGAAAAGAGTTACTCCAAATTTCAATATCACAGGCTGTTGTCAGTATGGGTAGGTGCATTATTAATAAAAATTGGAGTCATTAGGTGAATTATAAGTATGTTTTTTTAGTAACATAAAGAAAATTGATATCTCAAATGATATAGATAGAAGAACAAAATTAGGTACAAATTATCGACAAAAATCTGAGGAATAAGAATATGATAATGGTTTAGTGGGAAGTTTGAAATTTATGGAACAATTAGAATTTAATATTCTAATTGTCAAGTACTGTTCCAATTTGATTTTAATTAAAATTTAATTGAAAGATTGCTGCAAAGTAAATGAAATCACAAAAATTAGAGCAGATGACCTTAAGCAATATGTGTAAATTAAAAAGGGGCTAGCCAGATATTAATTTTATAAACTTTAGTTTGATGTCACACAGGTACAGGAGCAGATCCAGGTGGGGGAGGCTAGGGGGCTCAAGCTCCCTCCCCAAAAAGTATCTGGGTCCACCCCGACATTGTAATTTTGAGACCTTTTTTTTAGCTCTACGGATTCGAGACCCGAGGAGGCTATAAAGACTACCCCATGGCCGACTCAAGCCCCCCCCCCCCCAAACCAAAATCCACTGAAGGCAAGCCCTCTGAACCAAAATTCACTCAAGCCAAGCACCCCCCCCCCCAAACCAAAATCCTGGATCCGCCCCTGCACAGGTACCTCTATTACTGTTAATTATAAATTACTCTCAGAATAAGATTAGCCTAGTAAAGTAATATACACCAGAAGATAGGGGAAATTTCAACAAAAAATATAATCAAAAAATCTCAGGAGGTAGATAAAGTTCTTAATAAAAAAAAATTAGAACTTCTCGAGGAAATAGCAGAAAACCTATGGGATTTTAGATAAAAGTTGTCATAAGTAAAAAGAGGCAGAAAAAAATTGGGACCTTATCATATCAAAATTTCAGACACATAGGAGCAACTTGCTAGGCTGGAAAAATTTTTCCCATGAAATTTTCTTATATAAGGGTCAGCCATTTTGTAGCAGCCAGAAATGTTTGTGATGTCCCCATAAGAACTTAGAAAATTATCGTCATGCAGGTGATAGAATTTGGCAGGCAGGTTTTGGGACTTCTAAAATTTTCTTCAAAAGTAACTGAAGTTCAAACATTTATTAGTCAATAGTAAGCTTTGTCAAATCATAAGCTGAAAGTATTTTCCTAATACTTTCACTAACTTGTGGGGGATAGTTGTGAAAGATTTTTGGAGGTGATTGTGAGTGAGTTGGTTGTAGCTACCTGCTATCTTCATCAAAGGTTTACTCCTGATATCAGTTTATCACTGAGAGACTTTTCAGAATATACTGTTTCCATGTAAGGTGACTTTTATTCTGTGCCCCCTACTACCTATCATCTATTACAGGGTTATTTTAATATCTTGGTGGCCAATTTTCTGGAAAACATGCATCTTTAATATCAGATTTCAGTATTAGGAACTTTATCAAAACGCTCCGAGCTAATGACTAAATCTGCATTCATTCCAAACAACGTTATTGCTGATGAGGTCAGAGGATGCCAGGTGAGGGAAAGAGGTATTCCTGTGATAAATGGTGTTAAGTCGCGGCCTTTTTTAGGGTAAATAAAATAGATTTATTAAGATGTCTTAAGGAAATTAATGTCTCTGATGATCATAATTTGTTGAAATTAAAAATTCCAACTGATATACCAGTATGTAATAATAAAATAAACAATTCAAAGTCATTGCGTCAAAGTGTTCAGACCAGTATTTTCCACCAAAATATAAGAGGAATATTTAGTAAAACTGATGACATTACCTTAAGCCTAGAAGAGATTCAAAATTCCAGAAATTTTAATGTAGACGTTTTGTGTATATCTGAGCATCATTTGTCTGATACAGGAATATCTCAGCTGTCCATCCCAAATTATAAATTAAGCTCTCATTTCTGCAGATGTAAAATGGAGAAAGGGGGAGTTGCCATTTTTGTTAAAAATAATATTGAATGCAGTAGTGTAGTTGTAAGTAAGTATTGTATAGAACAACACTTTGAATGTTGTGTTACTAAACTAGAATATGATAAGGAAGAGCTGATAGTGATAGCAATTTACAGGGCCCCCTCAGGTAATTTCAGACTGTTTTTATCTCATTTAGAGTCTTTGCTACTAAGTTTTACAAATAGCAAACAAATAGTATTATGTGGAGATTTCAATGTTGACTTTCTAAATCACAGCAATGATAGATTAGATATGGAAGCCTTGATGTTGTCTTTTAACTTAACAGCACTTGTAAATTTTCCTACGAGAATACAAAATAATAGCAGGACTGCAATTGATAATTTTTTTATGGATATTTCTCAGTGCAGTAATTACAGCATACATCCAGTAATAAATGGTATCTCAGATCATGATGCCCAGCTATTATGTATCGAGTCCAGGAACACTGTTAAACAGATAAAGAAAAGCTGGGTTTATAGAAGAAATATTAGTGAAAATAATATAAAACACTTCATAGATACCTTAAACAATGAAAACTGGTTAGAAGTATATAATGCGCAGGGTGTTAATGCGAAATTTGATTCCTTTCTGAATATATTTCTAACACTTTTTGAAGGTAGTTTCAAAAAAAGGAAAATTCTCAACACTCCAAACAATGAACTGGGCATGGGATGGATAACAAAGGGTATTAGAATCTCTAGTAAAACAAAGAGGGACCTTTATTTAAAAATGAGAGAATCAGATAACTATGCGCTGAAAGTTCACTATAAACTTTATTCTAAAATACTAAGAAATGTAATAAGGAAGGCCAAGAACAAGTACATATCGGCGAAAATAGAAAATTCAGACAATAAAATGAGAACAATATGGAATATAATAAAGACTGAAACAGGAAAAACTGTAAATCACTCTAAAGACATAAAAATAGAACAAAATGGACATGTGTATAGCGAAGTAGGGGAGGTTTGTGAAATATTTAACAAACATTTTACGTCAGTAGTAGATAAATTAGGCATAGAAAAGCAATCCCCACATAGTGCTCTAAGGCTTCTTGAGACTGCTTTCCCAAATAGCTTTGTGGAGATGAAATTGCCACCAGTAACAGTCTCAGAAATAAATAAACTCATTAAACAATTAAAACCTAAAAATTCTTCCAGCTATGACAATATTTCAAGTAAATTACTGAAAGATGTTCAGACTGTATCAGTCATGTACTTGCTCACATTTGTAATGAATCCTTAATACAAGGTGTTTTTCCCGATAGAGTAAAATATGCTGTTGTAAAACCATTATTTAAAAAAGGAGACGTAACATGTGTAGACAACTATCGTCCCATTTCATTACTTTCAACATTCTCAAAGGTTTTTGAAAAAGTCATGTATAGTAGAGTAATAAAACATGTTACACACTATAATATCCTAACTAATTCACAATTTGGGTTCAAAAAAGGATCATCCATAGAAATGGCTATATATTCATTTTTAAATAACACATTTGAGGAACTGAATAATAAAATGAATCCTGTAGGAATATTTTGTGATCTTGCAAAAGCATTTGACTGTGTAAATCATGAATTACTTTTGAAAAAAATGGAATACTATGGTATTTTTGGGACCGCAGGTAAATGGTTTAAATCATACATTGAAAGCCGAATGCAAAAAGTTTCAATTTTTGATTCTAAAATAAGTAAAGATGCTTCATCAGACTGGGAGAAAATAAAACATGGAATTCCACAAGGCTCTGTCTTAGGTCCCCTCCTCTTTCTGTTATACATCAATGACCTTCCTGGAAATTTATCCGACAAAGTTAAGAGTGTTTTATTTGCAGATGACACTAACCTGACTGTGCGTAAAACACCAAACAGTACTATAGAATTTAATGTAAATGAAGTACTTAGAGTAGTAGCAAATTGGTTTAAGGCAAATTCATTAAAATTAAATTTTGAAAAAACACATTATATTAGGTTTAAAACAAAAAACTATGCACAGCCAGATATATGTATAAACTATAAAAACAACACAATCTTAGAAACAGAGAGTATAAAATTTCTTGGTATTAAAATAGATCAGAAACTCTGTTGGCATGATCATATCACTACACTACTGGCAAAGTTAAGTAGTGCCACCTTCGCAATACGAACACTTTCTCTAACAGCAGATCTAGAATTAATGAAACAGGTGTACTCCTCATATTTTCATTCAGTAATGTCATATGGCATAATTTTTTGGGGAAACTCTTCACAAAGTAAAAAAGTTTTCATAGCACAGAAAAGAGCTATTAGGTTTCTGTGTAGGGTAAAACCAAGAACTTCTTGCAGACAACTCTTTAAGAAACTCAATATTCTTACAATGTATTCTCAGTATATATATTCTCTCATGAGCTTTGTCATAGAAAATTTTAACCTGTTTACACCTAATTCACAGGTACACACAGGGGCGTAGCTACTATGGGGCTAGGCGGTGCAGTGCACCGGGGCCCCTACGCTCAGGGGGCCCCCAAGCATACCTCTGGGGGCCTCATAGTGCACCTCTGAGGCCCCCAAGCGCAGTTCAGAGGCCCACGAGACTGGTGACCTTTTTTTAGCTCTGTAGTCGTCTAAGGGGGCCCCTGAGACACAGGTAGCCTCTCAATAACGACCACTGCTGAGGGGGCCCCCAACCACTGCTCAGGGGGCCCCTAAGCACAACTCAAGGGCCCAATCCTCAGCTCAGGGGGCCCTTACCAGCAACACAAAGCAAAAAAATGGTCGCCCATCTGTCCTGAGGGCCCAAAATAAATTTTTTGCACCGGGGCCCTTGTTGACCTAGCTACGCCACTGGGTACACAGTTTCAATACAAGAAACAGAAATAACTTGCATAAAACACAAACATCTCTGTCATTAGTACAAAGAGGAGTTAATTATTCTGGGATACATCTGTTTAATAAACTACCTAATCGTATAAAACAGCTTTCAGATAATAAAGATGTATTCAAACAAAAACTTAGAGATTATCTTATTGGCAACTCCTTCTACTCCATTCAAGAATTTGAAGAAAATAATTAATTGTACTCATTATGACGTTAGCAAAACTCAGTTGCAAAAATGTATGTTTATTATTATTTCTTGTATTTGTAAAATATGTATATATATATATATTTACTATGATATGACTCATATTATGTGTATATGTATCAACAATGACATGTTTCACATCCCAGAGGTACTTCCTCAGCAGGGATCCATGGAACAAGATTGATAAATAAATAATAAATAAATAAATTACAAATCCTACTTCTCCCAACTATTTCATTATACATGCATTTTTTATGTGAACCAAAGATGCTACTAACAAATTAAAATAAACATAAAGGAAGGAACCTCTGAATGGTGCTGACAGCTAAGGGAGATAACACACCAACTTGAAATTTTTGGGTTTAAAACTCTCCTGAGCATAAGAAAAAGTTAAGCATAACCCAGGAGTCCAGGACAAATGACTGACATCTACAGAGATCTACAAAATAGTTTTTAAAAAGCATTTAATTACAAAATACAAATACCTTCTTGTTTTTTATATTTCAAATACAAAATAGTTTAAGATGTAGGTATTTAAATACAAAATGCAAAATAGGTATTTTCAAAATACTTTTACTAAAATAAAATACTTTTAGTGTTCCTTTATTCTGTATGTTATTTATTTCATGGATTTTAATACAACTATTTGTTCAAAAACTTCCCTAATATACAATAATTGCTCGTTTAAAGATATAAGATTTCTTAAAAAAAATTCGGATGAAACAGTTTCAAAAATAAAAAAGTTTGTTGTGGATGTCGTAGAGAAGCTTTGAATTATGAGATGTAGAAACCAAGCACTAATTCAATTAAAGCAATATTGTTTTCCCAAATCACTACAAGCCAATGCCGGGATGGTCTGTGCAAAAGGCCATGGCGAAATTCCTTCCCACTCCTTGCCCTCAATGCTTTCCTGCCTCTTACGAACTAGATGTCGTCAAGGTGTAAAGCCAGAATCAAAAAGGAAAAGAAAGCAATTTTGTTAGCAATATGACTCTTTTACTTATGGGTCAATCATTGTTATTAGAGAAAAACTAAAAATTAACCCGTTATGAGAAGTGCACTTTGTGAAGATGTTTGGAACATTAAAAACATAGTGAAGGAAGCAGTGCAGAAAAAGACAAAACCATTACAGAAATGGCACAATATATTTCAAAATCAATTTGGAAAAAAAAAAAAAAAAAAAAAAAAAAAAAAAAAAAAAAAATGCTTTTGTGGCATCAATGCCAATTTGAAACTCGGCAGCTGAAAGTAAAATTTCCCAGACTATTATAATTTAGTTAGAAAGCGATTTTCACTCAACCATATTAAAGCAAAGTTACAAATTAAAACCAACTTCAGTTTGTCTTGTGGTGAATCTTATAACTTCTTTATCAAAAAAAGCTATGAAAAAGCAGTATAATCAAACACAAAACAGTTTAATACAAAATAAATACTATATACTTATTAATAGAATAAAATTACTTATAATTCAACTACAAAGTACAACTTTCTCCATAACATTTTGTTACTTACCCTACTCAACAAGACGGACTTATTATAATGTCGAGTAATAAGACTAATAAGTTCTTATAAGACAGAAAGATACCTATAGAAATTACCTCTGTCCTGCCAAAATTATAAAAATAAATGTGAGGTACATAAATTTTTTTTTTTTTTGCCTTCCCTCCGGATTTTTAACAAACTGGACCTGGCAACATTAATCCTACTTCTGACACAATTGCTTAGTATGCCTCCTACGGGAGGATCCAACCAACTTATGGTTATGGACTACGTTAGTTTACACCACATATAACACTTGTTCCTAAATTAAAATTAAATCGGTAAAAAATTAATGTTTGTGTTATGAAAATTCTTGCTGATTTGTCAAATTTATAAAATATTATTATTAGTTAGTTTAGTATATTGTGTGGTGTGTTTTGTGTGGTGAGCAGTAGTAAGTAAAAACTTATTTTTTATGTTTTACTTACATTTTGATAACTTTCAAACGGCAAGTGAACAAAACTGGCACACAAATGACAAACCAAACATCATAACAGGCAAGTCAGAGGGTACAGGCTGTAAATGTTTCATTACTGAAAATGTCATTGTTACTTGCACAACAGACTGAATTCTCATTTGAATTTTCTGGCATTGTTGTCACTAGTTTGAATTTACTGATAGATCAGCATTTATGAGGATCAATATGAAATAATAATTTATAAAAACTAAGAAAAGTATTTTGCATTTTTAAAATACAAAATATGTTTCAAAAAATATTTTAAATAAAATACAAAATGTTTTTTATATTAGGGTATTTAAAATACAAAATGAAAGTAGGTATTTTGTATTTGTATTTGAAATACTTGTATTTCAAATAATGCACATCTCTGCAACTGGGTTGGATTTAACTTCAATATAATTAGCTTTGGAATGGTTAAGTCTGTTTCATTTGGTGGGTTGAATTAATAAAATTAGATATTCAATATCTTTCATCTTAAATATATTCATTACCGGTACTTGTTTAAATCATATAAGCAACCGGTATTGATTGTGTGTTCTGCTTATTTCCAAATACTATTTGCTGAATTAAGCCCTTCCCAATACTGTAAAGGGATTAAGTGTTACCTTCAGTGTACAGTATTTCTCAAATCCATTTGAAAATTCAAATCTTTAAAGTTCCCTTTCCCCCAAATTTAATTGTAAATTAGACTAATCATTAGATCAGCAGAAATACTGTGATGATCCACAAATAAAATAATTCTTTTAATAAGAATAAGTATGGAAAAGACAATTATTGCAAGTGTGCACCCGTAGTTAGAGTAAATATTTCATTAAGTATGGTAAAGATAATTATTGTAATTACATTATGGAATATTCTTGAATGATTCTAAGACAACAACCTTGTAATATATGCAACAGCCATGCATAGATTCTATATTTGGAAAAGGCCAGCTAGTGACCAGCAACAAGAACAATTCCTCTTCAAAGTTGTGTATTCAAAATGAAAAGGAAAGAAGTGGAGTGATGAGCCCAAGACATTACCTTAGGACAAATGCTGCCTCAAGTTCTTGAGTAGTTTTGTTCAATATTATGGAGAAATCAGTTTGAAAATGCATCAAAATATTTCATGAATATATGTAGGACCAGTCGAAGTTATTCTAGAGAAGAACAAACTCTGAATTCCAAGTAATTATCAGCATATAAAATGCAGAGAGATGAGAAGAAAAAGAAATTGGTGGAACAGAATATTTTAACTTGGAAGATATTAGAATGAGAGAGTCAGTTTATGAGCAGCCAGTGAGGTGAAAAAATATTGAATAGAGGGTGTTAGGCTAATTATGTGTTTATCCATGGATAAATCATCATGTACACAAAGCAGATCAATTTGAAGCTCAAACACAAAGGTTAGAAAATCTATTTCACTATGGTAGCAACTATATGGCTGCAAAGGAGGACTTTTATGTAAGAGGGATGGTATGAACATGTGACAGAACAGAATAATTTCATAAGAAAATCATATTTTTGTGCCATGAAATTAAACAAAAAATGATATATTTACACCTATAGCAAGGAAAAGTAAGTTGCCATGGCAATAAGAAAAATCAAGAGATAGCTAGAGGTTAGCGACGTACAGACCGAACGGTTGCTTTGTTACCAGTTCACTGCTTAAGAACTTTGCATTCTTCGGATACTTTAAGACCGATGTAGTTCCTAGAAGAATAAGAATTGGGAACAATAAATGTTAATCTGTCAAAAGCGTAGAACTGAGTTATTTATAATTATAACATCAGGCGCGCGACAAACACCCTGGTGCAGATAATATTACTACAGATATCTTAAAGATAGCCAGATGTGACATTGTACCTTATCTTGAAATATTATTTAAATTGAGTCTGGATACTTGCTGCTTACCACAAGACTGGAAAAGTGCAATAGTAGTACCGGTACATAAAGGAGGGGTGAGAAATAGAGTCGAAAATTACAGGCCAATCAGTTTGACTTCAGTGGTAGCTAAATTAATGGAAAGATTGATATGCAACCACATCAGAAATGTATGTGAGTAACGTAAGTGGTTTTCAAGTAGGCAACATGGGTTCAGGCAAGGATATTCATGCGAATCTCAGTTAGTGGGATATATGCAAGATATCTCAGATGAAATGGAAAAGGGAGGCCAAATTGATAGTGTAGCGCTGGATCTTTCAAAGGCGTTTGACAGAGTAAGCCATAAAATGGTAGTAAATAAGGTAAAAAGTATTGGAGTGGATGAGAAAGTGATTTGCTGGGTAGAAGAATTTTTAAAAGGTAGAAAACAGAAAGTTAGTGTGGGAAATGCGGTATCAAAGGAAGTGAAAGTAAAAATGGGAGTGCCGCAGGGTAGCGTATTGGGACCATTGATATTCATTATTCTAATGAATAATTGTGTTGATTGTTTACTATCTGAAATTAGATTGTTTGCAGATGACATAATGCTGTATAAAAGGATCAAAACGATAGAGGACTGTAAACAGTTGCAGGCTGATCTGGAGAGGATATCTAGTTGGGTTGGTAAACATGGGATGAAGATAAATGCAAAGAAGAGTCAGCTAATTAGATACACAAATAAAAAACAAAAGGTAAATTATGAATACAAGGTGGGGAAAGAATTGCTAACTGAAGACTTGAAATGTAAATATCTTGGCATTACATTTGATAACAAGCTTAACTGGGCAGGACACATTGGACAGGAGGTAGGAAAAGGTTTCAAAACTCTGCACTTGTTGGAAAGAGTGATGAGAGGATGCATGAGAGAAGTAAAGGAATTGGGTTACAAAACTTTGGTAAGACCATTGCTCGAATATGGTAGTGTAGTATGGGACCCACATTTTGAGTATCAAATACAGGAGTTGGAGAAGGTGCAAAGAAGGGCTGCTAGATTTGTTTCTGGAAATTATCGCAGAATGCAATCAGTGACAGATATGATAAAGGAGCTGGAATGGGATTCATTGCAAGACAGGAGGAGGATGAGGAGGGTTCATGGGAGTGTACAGGGCATATACTGGCGATGAGGCATGGAAAGATATTGCAGTAGGTATGAAAAGTAGTTCATGGAAGGGAAAAGATGACCATGACCACAAGCTGGCACTCGATTTCAGGCACAAGGGTGTGGGAAGATTTTCTTTTTTAGGTAAGGGTGTCAGGGATTGGAATGAGTTACCAAGGGGAATGATGAATAACCTACCGAAAACGTTAATAGAATTTAAAGTTAAAATTTGTAGAGGGCAAATGTAGGTGAGTGTAGGATAGGGGGAAGTTGGGTGTGTAGGGAAATTGCCACCGGAGTGTGTGCTCCATTGCAATTAAATTAAATTAAATATAGTTCACCCTCTTTAACTTTCAATATTGTCCATTATGTTTCCAGGTGCTAAACCTGTCAGATATGGACCAAGACATTAGTAATTTTATCTTTGAATAATCACAAAGCATGGACTATCTACTGAGTTGAATCCTTAAGTGCCATAAGATCAATAATCTCATTGCTCATTCTGAAACTAAGTCATTTTGTGTAATTAATTTATTTTATTTGCTTGCTGGACTTAAAACAATGTATTTTTTTTACACTATACAGTTTTATATTTCTTTGTGTTTAATGTAAAAATGATTATATTATATGCCAAATTTGTCATGAATAAACAATTTTTACTGGAAATAAAAAGCCTACTAATACTGCTTTCATGATTCTTAAAACAAAAGTGAAAGATACCATTATTTTATTAGACATAACTGAAATCATTTGCTTTGGCCATAATGGTGTGATATTTGCAAATAACAGGTTTTTTTCATTCCAGAATAACCTTTTGTCATTCATATTTAAAGGAACTGAGTTTCTGATTATTAAAATTTTATTTTTTAGTAAGCCAAAGTAAGGAAAGAATGTTATCACAGTATTAGTATGTAACCTGAAAACACAATTTCCAAAACACAAATTACATGTGTATAAAAACTACAATTTAATTATGCAGTTACATGATTTTCCTGTCTTGTTTAATCAATACAATAAAATATAATTCATATAATCATTTACCTAAATTAGTTTGTAATAGAAAAACAAATTCAACATACAAAGTAGCGACATTTATTTTCTCACTTCAGCTCAGATTCATTCAACTTACAGATATATCAGTTTGGAAGTATTTACTCTGAATACCACAGTCTTCAGCCATATCAGAATATTATAAATCAACATGGATTGGTGATAAATGTTTTTCTGTCATAGTAGCTATTAGTGATCCTCAACTCAATAGCTACAATATCCAAAATCAGTCTGTTTCTTCTTCCAAAACACAGGATAAAACAGTACTGAGATCAAATGTATATATTCACCCTTCTTGCATGTATGATTAATCAAGTTGCAGTTATAACAGTCTCTAGTTTTACCATTAACCACTGTGTCTTTGGGAAAGCAATCTCCCCTAGGTCCTTCGTCGACGCCGCACGTCACCTCTAAACTCCTTCCGAACTCTAGGCACATTGCGTTCGAAGCCCCAATCCTCAACTCTGACTTCTTCTAGAGAGTTGACCTGCAATGGAGCTGTTAGACAAAAATTATTTGTTAATAGTGCTAATATCAGAGGATTTTTAAGGCATCTCTAATGTAATTTTTTTAAATCTATGTTGCACAGATCACTGTTCAGTGCTAGTAAATGTGGATAGAGGTGGAAAATTATGCTAATCAAAGGAGCTGATAATAAACCTGAAACAATAAAAGAGGGTAAAGTAGAATAACCATAAAATGAAAAAAATGCCTGTAGAGAAACAACCATGGTAGTTTTATGCCAGTCATAGTTAAATCTTTTGGTTCTATTTGCAATAAAGATATCACAATACCCAAATGAATGGTGATTCAGTAGACTGTATTGATGGAAACTAAGCAGATATTGTGTAAAGCTCCATAACATTACAAAATGTCATGTCAAATTCCCTTAGGATTCTGAATAAAACCAGAAGTGATCGCAGAATGAAACAAAATAGATAAATAATTAATAGAAAAATGAATCCACAAGGAATATCACAGATTATAATTTTTTTTTATTTATGAATTGAAATAAACAATATATAAGCATAGTGACTGCTTGTCAGGCAGGAACAAATGGCACTTCAGTATAGCTTCAGTATAATTCATTGGACTCATTTGGAGATTATAATCATGAACCATAAAAAAAAAGCCTGTGACATTGTACCATTCTGCCTCTTTAATGATCATGAAACATCTAAAGAATGTAGAAGGTTTGAAATAGTTGAAACACTTTTCAGTGTAAGTACCATTGTTGGAATGGTTAAGTGTATGGTAAAACATACAGAACATACATTGGACAAATAGTAATACTGCTTCAGAAAATTGGCATTTGTGGAGTATCAAGTTTTTCACAGAAAGCTGGTGGGAAAATTACCTAGAGCACTCAGAGCTTCTGAAGGATTTGCATGTAAAGAACAAGATATTATTGAATAAGGTAGAGAAAGCAACAAATTTCTGCAGATAGTTCATTAAGAGGCTTAAGAGCTCACACTGACCAAAAGTTCATGTGGCTCAGAAAATTGAAAATGATACAAAATCAAGATGCTAACTATAGTTCCAGAATGAGTATACACCATTGTAACAAGACTATTTACACTTAATAATGGAAACAGCAGGCATCTTTGTCAAGAACGAAGTGAATTATTTGATATGCTTGTAAGATAACCTAAATTTTGTAAAATCATGACAAAATTGTTTATAGAGCATTGAGTTCAACCTAATAACATTACAGATCATGTTCAAAGTCGTTTTCTTAAGGGGGGTAGGATGTCAAACTTAGAGCAGGAGAAGCACCACATTTTAATCTCCATTGTCTATACTTTTAAAAATAAATTCATAAAAATTTGTCAGCATGGCCAGGAAGTATTCAGGATTCACACTAATAGCAGTGGACATTCAATAACATAACAAAACCATATTTGTTTTACATGTGAAATTCCACCATTTTTCACTTATTATTGGTTGCATTAATTGCTATACTGTAGGTACACTTTTCTTCATAAGTAAGAGAGATTTTTCAATGAATTTTGCACAGCATATAAACCATGCCTACAGTTGTATGAAACTCTAGAATTTATTTAATTTATGAAAAAATGAATGAGCTATTACATTTTAAACTTCATCTTTAGAAAAAGCTCAAATTTTATAGTTAATTATCTCAATTTTTACACAATTTTTAATGGAATTGGAAAATTCTAGAGTTTTGCATTAAGGAGATTTTTTTAATAAGCATACCAAGTTTGAAAGTAATAGGATGTTTATTTTGGATAATACATGTACCTAAGTACAGGAATATGTGTTTTGCGGAAAATGGCCGTTAAAGTTTCTGCTTGTATGACAGAAGAATGCTGTGCAAAGGGGCTGGCACTGCATCTTCATACACTTAAGATCAAATTACGTACCTTATAATCCCTCAAATATAAATGTTCTATACATCAAATTATTCAGGAAGATGTGTGCTACAAAATAGGCATATTTTTGAAAAATCGATTTAAAAAAAAAATTTCATTGGATATATTAAAGTAAACAGTCATATAAAGTCATAACGTAATGAAAACATAACTAGTATATGGGGTTCAGACTATTTCGTAAAGGAAAATGTCACATTCATTTCCAGAGCTTCTTCAGACACTAACTAGCAAAACAAGATTTGTACCTTTGTTGGTAGGAAAAATTCCTGAAGAGTTACGAAACTTCACATTTCAGAATGGCACAATAAACACATTTAAAGTCCCCTGAGACTAATTTAATTTTAATTTAATTTTTAATTTAATTGCAATGGAGCACAGGCTCCGGTGGCAATTTCCCTACACAGCTATCTTCCCCCTATCCTGCACCCACCTACATTTGCCCTCTACAAATTTTTCTTTAAATTCCTTCAAAGTTTTCGGTAAATTATTCATCGTTTCTCTTGGTAACTCATTCCAATCCCTGACACCCTTACCTAAAAAAGAGAATCTTCCTACACCCTTGTGCCTGAAATCGAGTGCCAGCTTGTGGTCATGGTCATCTTTTCCCTTCCATGCACTACTTTTCATACCTACTGCAATATCTTTCCATGCCTCATCACCAGTATATGCCCTGTACACTCCCATGACCCTCCTCATCCTCCTCCTGTCTTGCAATGAATCCCATTCCAGCTCCTTTATCATATCCGTCACTGATTGCATTCTGCGATAATTTCCAGAAACAAATCTAGCAGCCCTTCTTTGCACCCTCTCCAACTCCTGTATTTGATACGTAAAATGAGGGTCCCATACTACACTACCATATTCGAGCAATGGTCTGACCAAAGTTTTGTAACCCAATTCCTTGACTTCTCTCGTACATCCCCTCATAACTCTCTCCAACAAGTGCAGAACTCTGAAACCTTTTCCTACCACCTGTCCTATGTGTCCTGCCCAGTTAAGTTTGTTATCAAAAGTAATTCCAAGATATTTGCATTTCAAGTCTTCAGCAAGCAATTCTTTCCCCACCTTATATTCATAATTAACCTTTTGTTTTTATTTGTGTATCTAATAAGCTGACTCTTCTTTGCATTTATCTTCATTCCATGTTTACTAACCCAATTAGATATCCTGTCCAGGATCACCCTGCAACTGTTTACAATCCTCTATCGTTTTGATTCTTTTATACAGCATTATGTCATCTGCAAACAATCTAATTTCAGATAGTAAACAAGGCAACACAATTATTCATTAGAATAATGAATAGCAATGGTCCCAATACGCTACCCTGTGGCACACCCATTTTTACTTCCACTTCTTTTGATACTACATTTCCTACCCTAACTTTCTGTTTTCTACCTTTTAAAAATTCTTCTACCCAGCAAATCACTTTCTTATCCACTCCAATGGTTTTTACCTTATTTACTACCATTTTATGGCTTACTCTGTCAAACGCCTTAGACAGATCTAGTGCTACACTATCAATTTGGCCTCCCTTGTCCATTTCATCTGAAATATCTTGCATATATCCCACCAACTGAGATTCGCATGAATATCCTTGCCTGAAACCATGTTGCCTGCTTGAAAACCAATTACGTTCCTCACATATATTTCTGATGTGGTTGCATATCAATCTTTCCATTAATTTACCTACCACTGATGTCAAACTGATTGGCCTGTAATTCTCAACTCTATTTCTCACCCCTCCCTTATGTACCGGTACTACTATTGCACTTTTCCAGTCCTGTGGTAAGCAGCAAGTGTCTAGACTCAATTTAAATAATATTTCAAGATAAGGTATAATGTCACATCCGGCTATCTTTAAGATATCTGTAGTAATATTATCTTCACCAGCCCCTTTATGTTTTTTCAGCTTTCTTATTTCCTTCATGATTTCCTCAGGATGGATATCAAATTTTTTACTATCGTCATTTCTAATTGTGTTGTTAAGCTCGTTCTCCGAATTAGACCCTCCTGTTTTCTGATTCATTTTCCCTAATGCTTTCTCTGAACCAGTTACTTAAAATCTCTGCCTTTTTCAAATCGTCAGTAACTTCTTCTCCATCCTTATCTATAAGTGTCTCTACATCCTCCCTTCCCCTCAGTTTCCTGATATAGCCATAGAAATTTCTAGATGCATCAGTCAATGGTCCCCTGCACTGACAATACTCTTCATAACCCATCTTTGCCATTTTCTTTGCTGTTATTAAGTCCTTGTTTAGTTGTTTTAAATATTCCCTACTACCCTGCTGTCTCTTAACTCTGTTATGTTCTTTTCTTACCAACCTCTTTAACCTCCTCACTTCCCTATTATAGTACATAGGATCTCTACTTCTACTTTATTTTTTGCTTTGAATAAATTTTTCTTCCCTCTTTCTTATTATCTCCTTGAACTCTTTCCACCTTGACTCTACTGTACCTGAGCCTTCCTTCCATTTGCTGAATTGTTCTCTGAAATATCTCCTCAAATTTGAAACCTGTGCCTTTTTATAATTGTACCTATTTCCCCTTCAATTTTGGCTGCTGGTTTACTGAATCCTCTAATATCCATCAGAACTGCTTCATGATCACTTATTCCTTCAGTTACTTGATACCTCAAAGGTTTTCATCGGCTTAATTAGAAATATATCCAAAATATTTTGTCCCCTAGTGTTTTGCTCAACCACTTGTGTAAATCCTCCTTCCCTTATTAAGATGTTGGCAAATCTTTGTTCCCTTGTGTTATTTATCTTATTCCCTTCCCAGTTTACACCTGGTAAATTTAAATCTCCGCCGATGATGATCATTCTATTCTCACCTCTGAAATCTGAGTATGAATTTATTTCTCCCCAAGAGCCTCATCCTCTTCTGTCATTCTTCTCCACTGCGGTAAACAGCCAACACTCTGATTTTTTCTTTTTTACTACCCCAGAAATCTACCCCAAGTAACTCATGGTCTTGATCTATGAATGCCAGTGAACTATGGTAGTTTTTGCTAACTAGTATGAAGACTCCTCCACCAATTGCTCCTCGATCTCTGCGGTACACTCTGTAACCATCAGGAAAAACCTCACTGTCTAGTACTTCTTCTTTTAACCAACTCTCTACCCCAATTATTATTTGTGGTTCATGCATCTCTATTAAGTTTGCAAATTCGATTACTTTGTTCATTATACTTCTACAGTTTACCATTAACACCCTTACTATTGGCTTTACATTTTCAGAATTTATCTCCTCTTTCCCACTTTTAACGCAGTCAGTTATTGTTTCAGCCATTTCATCTATTTCTTTAATATCTGTGACTTTCCCCATCGCGAATCTGCAATCAGTATCACTTTGATAATCTATTTCTGTCCCTTCACCAGCAGCCCCTAACCTAAAAAAGGCACAGTCCTGACCCCATCATCACTGGAAACGGGCTCCCTCACTGCTTTAGCTAACAACTCAGAAAGTACTCCCTTCCCCCTTCTATTTAGGTGTAGGCCGTGCCTAGTGAAACCCCACCTACCAATGGTGTTCACAGGCACAACCCCCAACACAGAACTAATGCCTTTCCCAAGTAGCACTTCCGTTTCCACATTAACCCGCCTCACAGCATAGTTCAATTGTGGACGGTCATGGCGACTCAGGACCTGCATGAGCTCCACCCTGGTATGCTGTGCCTCCTTCACCACCTTCCTCAGGTCACTCTCTATACTATAACTCGCGTTTCTATCAATACTATTTCCCGCACCTCCCACTATCACTACTCTATCATCCTTGGTGAAACTCCTACAAAGGGAACCTATATCCTCTATTACCTGGCCTAATGTTGCACTAGGTTTGAAAAAGCTTGTGACCTGATATCCTGTACCTAACTGATCCTGCAGAAGAGGGCCTACACCTCTCCCATGGCTACTACCTAGCAGCAGAACCCTTTTTTTCCTATTCTTGCCCTGCACGCCCTTATTCCTAAAGGTCTGCTGCATCTTACCTACTCCTACTCCTACATCTACATGAGGCTCTTCTCCTCCTGACTCTGGCAACAGGTCAAACCTATTTTTTCCCACAATTACTGAAGTGTCTGGCTTGTTCATCCTGTTAACCATGATTCTCCTACGACCTGTTACCAGCTCCCACCCATCCTTATCAACTTCCTCCAACCCACTATCTCCACTTTCTGCCTCTACAGCTTGAGCCTCGACAAGCTCAGCCCCCACAGGCTGTGCCTGTGCAGTCTGAGCCTCCACAGGCTGAACCTCCACAGGCGAGGCCACCACAGACCACGTCTGCAGAGGCTGAGCCTCCACAGGACGAGCCTCAAGAACCCTGATCCTTTCACGCAACTCCCTAATCGTTTCACCCATCTCCCACATCCTATCATCCCTAACACACAGTGAACAAAACCATGGGAGAGCCTCATTTATTTCCCCCGTTTCCTCTTCCCCACATGCCCAGTGAAACCACTTCTTACACCAACTACAACCCATCCCCTTCGCAACGTACCTACGACAGGCGCCACAGTTTCCAGTCATGATTTTCCCAAATTCTTCAACCTTCTTCTAAACAAACCTTAAATTTATTTGATAAAGTAGTCTTATAAAGTTTATACTATATTTTTTTAACGTTTTTTACTAAATATGATAGGCGCTATACTCGACTAACTGTTGAATTGTTATATATACTTAATTTGATTGAAGTTTTATGAAAAACGACTAGGTAATTAAACTACTTAAGAACCAATGAATAAAACTTAAGCTAATGGATTTCGAAACAAACTTAAGATGGTAGGTCAATAGGCTACTATTTAGTGCTAATGTGGATAACAACTATTTTGTTACTTATGAAAGTTAAAAAGAAAGGTGGAATTTTTTTTTTAATAAATATATATATATATATATATTAGATGGCAATTAAACTCTATTAAATTTCAGACAGAACACGTTAATTATTAGAACGTACGTTTTTGTTATCGTAAACTTGATTTCGATATCGATAGTCGCTCTTAACGATGATGTAATCTATGGTAACCTATGTGAGTAACTAAATGATATATATGAATACTTATGTTTATTATTTATTATTTCCAGTTGATTTTATTACTATTTCGGAACTAATTAATTAAGACACTGTGTTATTTTAAACCTAATAATGCCTTAATATAGGACAATACAGAAAGCTTTAACAATCGAAATTCAAACTAGTGATTTGAACTATTTTTGACGGTATATAAGAAATTTAACACTACAAAATAACTTAAACTACTATTTTTACCTATGCTATTATTATAGTAATCTAACTATCAAGCTTATGCTAAGTTTAATCCAATGAAACGTGCAATAACTAGCAATAACGTTAACAACAATGACGCGAAATTTAAAAACTGATATTTATGGTGTAATCTTAAATAATTCTTCTTGCTAGCAATAATTCTAAGAGTTTAGATGATAATTAAAGATTTTAAAATAATTTAGTCTACAAAAACTTAGCTGATGAATGCAAAATCGCAGTTTGATGAGCAGCTCTCGACAGACACAGCCAATCGATCGCACAACCAGAGACTACACTTTTAAGATAGAAAAATAGTTATAGTCAAAGAAGCATTATTTTGTATTACACCCATATAAAATTTTGAGGGAGATAACTAAAATTAGGGATTATTTTTTGAAAGATTTTCAAAATTGGGTACACCATGAGGATAAATTTTCAAAGAGTGCAGTATGTTTAAAGAAAGGAGAATTTTTCCTGAGCATAACACATCAATTGGTTTTGATATATGCATTAATTTTGGTTGATATTTGAAAAAATAAGTAATTACAAATTTGTGAGTATGGTTGACTTCCGGTTGACACCAGATCGTAAGATTAGGATTTAAGACAAAATTTCCCAGTTTTATAAAACAATAGGAAAGCCTTTAAAGAACTGTTATGACAGTTAATGGATATCATTACCTATCGAAGTTAATGTAGAATCATTTAAAACAGTTTTCAGAGACATAACTTCAATACTTTATGAAAAATATCAATAAACTATATTTTACAATTTTCATTCACCCTTTTAGAAAAATAAGTAACAAAGGGGTTTTTAGGTATCTAATTAAAGAGGAGAGGAAAATAAATCATTTACAAATCCTATTTCATCAGCTTTGCAGCTCTAAACATTTAGGCGTTAAATACATTTTGAATTTTTAGGGAAATAATTTTTTATGGCAAAAGTACGTAAGATACAGAAATTTTGACTAGGATTAATTTTAACGTTTAGAACCTATGCTACCTGTTGTAAAATTTTCAGATCAATAGGAATGAATTTGATCACCATGATATTCAGGGCAAACTGTGAGAAACTTGTCTGATCCAGATTCACAGACCGCCTCTATAAATAGACCGACAGTCGTGCCCCTCATGGTCAGTTGGTAGCAGTCATTTGCGGAGTGAAACACGTCAGTTTATTTTGTGGTTTGAGTGCGAGATGTAGGTAGAAGGCAGCCACAATATACTATGTAGGAATGCTTCGGGCAACCATCTTGGGATTTTGGGCATGTGTTGTAGTTGGGCAATCTACATATAACTGAATTCACTTTGGCATTTATGCAGGTTGGGTTCACTTTTCAGTATCTGCAATCATTTAATTTTGGAAATGAAGTTCAATGCCAATTGATTACGAAGGCTTCCGCGGTCACTGTATATAATATCTTGGTTCTCCGGGTGGAGCCAGCGTCGATTTGTTAAAACCTAACGTTTCTGCCATCTTGCTGTGGCTTTCATCAGAGGACTCTGATGAAAGCCACAGCAAGATGGCAGAAACGTTAGGTTTTAACAAATCGACGCGGCTCCACCCGGAGAACCAAGATATTTCAATGCCAATTTTTTTTGCTTGTGACTATATAAAATTTTGAGAATAATATAGTGATGGTAAAAATCATTTGAAACAGCAGTGACTTTGATTTTAACATGCCTTTCCTGACTAAGGTTATCCAATCCGGTGGTGACCAATTTTCAGCAACGAACAATTTTATTATCCAAAGCCAACAAATTATGGTTAGAGATCAAACTAAGAGTTTACGCATAACCCCAGTGAACGCTTTGGTTTTGATATGCTGGTATCTATATTGGCACAAAATGAATATGTCAAAAAGCAAAATAAAATTTGTATTTATATACAGTGGCAAATGTGCAAGTCTCTCAATGTCTTAGGTATACCCTTCATCCAATATGAACAAGTATTAGCTCCAGTGATGTCAATAGGATGTTGTACCATTAAATTAAATTAAATTGCAATGGAGCACATGCTCTGGTAGCAATTTCCCTACACACCCATCTTCCTCCTTTCCTGCACCCACCTACGTTTTCCATATACAATTTTAAACTTTAAACTCTTTCAACATTTTGTGGTAAATATTCATCATTTCCCTTGGTAACTTTTTCCAATCCCTGACACCTCATCTAAAAAAAGAGAATCTTCCCACACCCTTGTTCCTGAAATTGAGTGCCAGCTTTTGATCATGGTCTTATTTTCCCTTCCATGCACTACTTTCATACCTACACCAATATCTTTCCATGCCTCATAACCAATATATGCCTGGTACACTCCCATCTCCCATGACCCTCTTCATCCTCCTCTTGTCTTGCAATGAAACCCACTACAGCTCTTTATCGATATCTGATACTGATTACATTCTGCGATAATTTCCAGAAACAAATTTATCAGCCCTTTTTGCACCCTCCTCCAACTCCTGTATTTGATATGCAAAATGTGGGTCCCATACTACACAACCATATTCAAGCAATTTTCTGACCAAAGCTCTTTAACCCATTTCCTTTACTTCTCTGGTGCATCATCACTCTCTCCAACAAGTGCAGAATTTTTGAAACCTTTTCCTACCACCTATCGACTGTTTCCTGCCGAGTTAGGCTTGTTATCAAATGTAATGCCAAGATATTTATATTTCAAGTCTTCAGCAAGCAATTCTTTCCCCACCTTATAATCATAATCAACTTTTTGTTTTTATTTGCATATCAAATAAGCTGACTCTTCTTCACATTCATCTTCATTCCATGTTTAACACTCCAACTAGATATCCTGTCCAGATCACCCTGCAGCTGTTTACAGCCCTCTACCGTTTTGAGGGCGCTAATGACCCCGTCGTCGACGTGCCCTAAAACCTAAATAACACCAACAACAATCTACCGTTTGATGCTTTTATATAGCATTATGTCATCTGCAAACAAGCTAATTTCAGATAGTAAACAATCAACACAATTATTCATTAGAATAATGAATAGCACTGGTCCCAATACACTATCCTGTGGCACTCCCATTTTTACTTCCACTTCTTTTGATACTGTATTTCCTACCCTAACTTTGTTTTCTACATTTTAAAAAATTCTTCTACCCAGCAAATCACTTCCTCATCCACTCAAATAGTTTTTAATTTATGTACTACCATTTCATGGCTTAGTCTGTAAAAAACATTTGACAGATCTAGTGCTACACTATCAATTTGGCCTCCCTTGTCCATTTCATCTGAAATGTCTTGCATATACCCAATCAACTGAGATTCACATGAATATCCTTGCCTAAGCCATGTCGCCTACTTGAAAA
>JARYHS010005932.1:0-24645 GCA_031002005.1 Vandiemenella viatica
AAAACTTGTGTAACCAAGGTGATTGACCTTGTGGTATCTGTCAAAATATAAAGACAAAATATTTAATGGAAGGTAGGACCAAGGTGTTTATCTGGGGACCAACAGCTGAACGTGAAAAGTTTAACTGTGCTAGATTCATATTTTTTTGCTTATGGCTTTACACCTCGTTGACGTCGATTGCATTAGAGGAGGGAAAGGACGCGGGACAAGGAACGGGAAGGAATTAGGCCACGAAATTTTGAAGGAAACATCTCGGCATTTACCTGAAGAGGTTTGGGGAAACCATGGAAAACCCAAATCTGAATTCCCAGATGGGGATTCGAATCCACCTTCTCCCGAATGCGAGGCCAGAGCGTTATCCGCTCACCCGCCGCGCTCCATGGGTTCACACTGGAGAAGTAGCTGTCGCTGAAAATTAGGTCAAGCCAATTATATGCTCAAACGTAGATTGCACTATTCTTTACTACCAAGAGATTCATGAAATGAATTCGGAGGTATTCCGCTGGAACAGTTTAACTAGTGACTTCCTTTCCACACAATTAATCCCTCTTTTTTGGCGAAAGACGACGAAGATAGTGAGAGAACGCGAGAAAAAATGCTAGAACACCTTTGTTTATAGGCCTCTTTCGGACCCCGAGCAAACGATAAATTCTATGGAAAACTGAAAGAATCTTGAGAACATGATATACAAATTAAAGAATGTCATCTCTTGATTCTGGTTCCTTGCTTGCTTTCGGTTTATAAATGATGATATCATTAGTTATCTTTAGCAACTAATTTCTATGCATCCAGTCTCCCCTGGTTGTTAATTTCTTTTTTTCTTTACGCCTCGTCGACGGCTAAGGTCATTAGAGGCGGGATGGGACTTAGGACAAGGAACGGGTAGGAATTCGGCCATGGCCTTTTTGAAGGAAGCATCCCGGCATTCGCCTGGGGTGATTTGGGGAAACAATGGAAAACCCAAATCTGGATTTCCCGACGGGGATTCGAATCCGCGTCCTGCCGACTGCGAGGCCAGAACGTTAACCGTTCACCCCCCACGATCGGTCTGGTTCTTGAAATTATTAAAATGATTTATTCACGACATATTAGAAAAACTTTTGATAAAAATTCACGTATGAATCTTTAGGGACTACAAGTGTATAGATTTAAAACAACTGCCTAGCGCTAGAGGCTACGCGGAGCCCATCTTCCATTCCACGAGCTCACTCTTCCCCTCGCCCCCCCCCCTCCCCAGCTCAGCTCCCTCAAACACGAAGCCCACACCTTACTTATAAGCAATCAAAAAAGGAGTGCTGATTGAACGCAAGCCGCTGAAAGCGTGTCAAAATAAAACCGAAGGCACACAATTTATGAAGGCTGCCAAAAGTTAATTTTTGTTTTCGATGTTTTGTGTCAATTTCAATTTTTACAAACGTTCAAACTATACCACGACCACTTAATAAGTTTAGTAGGTTGTTGGTACGGCAGAAAATGGTACGTTCATAAGGACGTTGCTAGATGCAGTATGCTGGGCAGCCATTATGTTTGTCGCGGTAGCTGATTTTTGTATAGATTTTAGTATAGAGTTTAGCGGTAATGAAGGCGGAGTGCTTCCAAGCCAGCACAGTAGTATGAAGGTTACACCGCTCATATACGACACCGGCGCCAAGGACGCTGGGCTGGCAGTCCTTACTGTCGGAAACTCAACTAGCGCAGGTGGTACACGAGGCTTACACACTATGAACACGTGAACCACACGCATGTCCGTCGTGTCAAACAGCCAATGAGAGGAAGGCTTTCCCCACCTTCCGGAATCGAGGGCGCCTTTTTGCGTGCACGATTCGCCCCAGTCCGCGATGTGAATTTTGGTAGTGAGGACCTGTTACCGCCCAGTCAGGCCATTTTAGGTATTTTTCCAATCATCCTCCCTCTGCTGGCTTGTAATGCATTCTGTCTTAACATTGGATCCTATGGTCCACTATTCCAATATCAGGAAACACCGATTTCATGTACCAATAACTTGTAACTGTACCACGCAGCCGCTTTTACAATAAATCAAGTAGCCACAACTCTTTACATTATTCAAGGAGCCCCTACATCCTGATTTTATGCAAATTAAGTCTCTGTGCATGTATTTTTTATCCTAGCCAGGAGCTTACAGATGCCGACTGGAAACCCGAAGTACCTCAGCCGACAGTAAGTAGACGCTAGGACGGACCCACAGTGGGTAAGTTCGCTACTCGCTCGGTCAACACGCGACATACCCACATAAATTGGTGTGCAGATCTGGGGTTATCAATTACCGCATACTAATTTGGAACAAAGTTCCACTTAGCATAGCAGAGGAAGAAATTATTTCTCTCGCTATACCTAACACAGAGACTAGAGAAGGATCAAGAAAGAAGAAGACGTTCCGGAATCATTTGGTGAGCGACGCAGATTCGCCATCGCGGGCGGCAGAGCGACCTGGACGCAGCAGAAAAGATCGCGACTCGAGAAGGGACGGCGGCATCCGCTAGAGGCGCTGACCGGCCGGCGCGCATCGCAAGCAGCCACGGCGCGCATCGCAGAGCAGCTACGGCAATTGCAGCAAAACAGTGAGTAAAGTGAAAAACAGTGCATAACAAGTGTTCAAAATGCCCACCGACAAGCTATCGAGTGCGGAAAGTGTGCGTGAATCAAGTAGTGTGAAAATTTCAGTCACAGATGCACTAAAATTAATTCCCTACAATTTTAGCGGAGATAAATCAGAACTGAGATCCTTTATTGATAATGTGTCGACAGCTTTCTCTTTAGTAGCTGTAGAGGAGCATGATGTATTGTTACAGTTTGTCAAAAGCAAAATAGTTTCGAACGCAAGGTCAAAAATTCTTGTCAGAGACCAGACAAAAGATTGGCCTTCGATCAAAGCTCCTTGGATTATTACGCATATCAATTATTCTTGGCTAAGCAGAAAAGTAACGAAACAATAGCAGAATGGGCTTCTCGTGTGATGCATTGGAACATGATTTCCGGCAAGCCACTGTAAATGAAATGAAGGCCGCGGATGTTGAGGGAAGTCTTGCATTAATAGAAAATGACTAAGGCGACCTTCGTCAAGGTTTGAAAGACGAAAGAATACAGACAATTGTCAGAGCACAGGGTAAAAAGGCGACCCTAAAAGTCGTTGACTTAGCCCTTACGGAAGAATCAGCAATTCTATCGCAACGCGAAAAATATTCACATAACAAAACAGACACCAAAACGACACAGTTCAGACACAATAGGGGTACATTCGTGACTTGCAATTCCTGTGGAAGAATCGGGCACCTAAGTAGGGAATGTCGAAGCGCCATAACTTGTCAAATTTGCAATCGTACTGGCCACAGTGCCAAAGATTGTAGAAGCAATGCAACATTCAAAAGAGTCCAGTACATTACGTGCAGCTACTGCCGAAATTCCGGCCACAAAGTAGCTGATTGTCGAACCAAAAGAAACAAATGCGCAAGGTGCAATGAGATCGGGCATTTCCCATCTAAATGTAAAGCAAATCTGGGGGAAAAAACACTCAAACAAACAGGGAAACGGTGCCGGGTGCAGGAGTAGACAACCATCTTAGCACTCGGAATTATGGATCTGTATATGCCGTAGGTTGTCAGTATGCTAGTGATTATATAAAACTGCCTTGCCCTAGCATACTCAATCAAAATATTCCATATTTACTTGACAGTGGGGCACAATTAAGTCTTATAAATCAATCAGCTTTGAAGCCAAATACTCCTATAAACAGGCAACAGACAATCCAAATCAAGGGGATCTCACCTCAACTGGTTAGAACTCAAGGAACAGTTATGCTGAGATTGTATTTAACTCCCAACCATTACCTAACTCATAAATTTCTGTTGTATCCGGAAAGGTTGATATTAGCGAGCAAGGGTTACTAGGAAGAGATTTTATGCTCCAGCATGGAATAGTAATTAATTATAAGAACAGAACAGTTTACGTTAAAGGTCATAACATTCCCATGTTGTCAAGGAAGGAAAAGCGTTTCACAGACCAGAAGGCCAGGGTAATAAATGCAAATGCTTTCCCAAAGTACAAGTGTAAGCAGAATTATCATGCTAGAAATTCACAAAACAATTTCACTCAAAGGACGACCAAACACTCGGCATTCACACAAGGCAATTCGAAACAACAGAAAGCAAAAAACACTCATGTTTCCGCAGAAAACAATGCAGTGCCTAATCGGGAGTCACTGACAGCGGAAGCGAAAATCAAAACAAACATTTTCATCCAGGGCAACCTAACAAATCGAAACAAACCACTGCAGATGAAGAGGAACAATTAATTAAGTAGGTCCGAGAGGAGAGAGTTTTGCGAATAAAAGTACAAGGTAAAAGGAACACAGAAGCTATAATAGGTAAACAAGAGCTAATTTCCGGTGTCCATGTACCCGAATCAATTGTTAAAGTAAAAACGGTGAGTGTATTATTCCTGTTTTGAATACTAGAGAGGAGGAAGTAGAATTTTACTATACAGCTTTGGAAACACAACCGTACACAGAGCTGTCAGCTGATGCTGACGTGCCCAGCCCACCACGCATACGTCATGTTGATAAGCCGCCGGATCATATGGCGCAGCGGTCAACCAAAACAAAGCCACGTGCTAACTTGCTTAAAGAGAATCTGAGACTTGAACATCTTAACCCGGAGGAAAGACAGTCCATTATGGAATTATGCTTAACATACAACGATCTCTTTTTCCTTCCAGGTGATAAGCTTACACATACTGACACTGTGAGACATGAAATTAAACTTAAACCTGAAGCAGCAGGAACTGTTATTAACTGTAGATCGTACCGAACACCTGAAGCTTTAAAGCCCATATTAGATGAAGAGATTAATAACATGTTAGAACAGGGAATCATTACAGAATCAACCAGCGGTTGGAATTTCCCATACTTTTAATTCCCAAGAAAGCAGACGCCAGTGGAAAGCAGAAATATCGGGTAGTAGTAGATTTTAGGAAGCTCAATGAAATTACCGTGGGATCAACCTTCCCAATACCCCTAATCTCAGAGATTTTAGACTCCTTAGGTAAAGCTAAGTACTTTTCTACACTCGATTTGGCGAGGGGCTATCACCAAGTGCTAATTGATGAGAAAGATAGAGAGATGACCGCCTTCAGTACAAACAAAGGAAAATTCCATTTCGCCAAAATGCCGATGGGGTTATCCACATCCGGTAGTACGTTTCAGAAATTGATGAACCAGGTTCTTTTGGGGATCAATGGTGATAAATCTCTAGTGTACTAGATGACGTTTTAATTTACGGAAGTAGTTTGGTCGAACATCAGGAAAGGTTAGCAGAAGTCTTCTCCAGGCTCCGAAAACACAACTTAAAATTGGAGCCAGCCAAATGTGAATTCCTTCGTAAGGAGATTATCTATTTAGGCCATAAGATAACGAGTTCAGGAGTTTATCCTGACCCGCGAAAACCGAAAAGGTTAAAAATTACCCTCAGCCAGAAACCACAAAACAACTCAAAACATTTTTAGGCCTCACCGGTTATTATCGAAGATTCATTGAAAATTACAGCAGAATTGCGAAGCCATTATATGATCTTCTCAAGAAAGGCGTCAAATTCGAATGGAACCCTAAGGCTGAAAGGCATTCCAAACCCTTAAGGAGAAATTAATTACGCCACCGGTGTTACAATACCACGATTCGGGGAGGAATTTTTAATTACTGTCGATGCCAGTGGAGAAAGCCTTGGTGCTATCTTATCGCAAGGCAAAATAGGAGAAGATTTACCTATAGCTTACGCGCCGAGAACGCTGAATAAAGCAGAAAGGAGCTACTCGTTGAGCGAATGTGAGTGTCTTTCCTGCTTGTTTGGGTGGCAAGGTAATCCGTCCTTATGTATTTGGAACTCATTTTAAGATAATAAGCGATCACCAGCCATTGGTTTGAATTTTTAATGTCAATGACCCATCCTCTAGATTGTTGAAATTCCGATTAAAACTCTCTGAGTACAATTTCCAGTTGATTTATAAACTTGGAAATGTAAACTCGAATGCTGACGCCCTCAGTCGAATCAGAGAAATTCAACCAGTCCCAGATACCCGTACCAATGAAGATAATAACGCCAGTGAAGATATGGACACCTCAGAGAACACTAATACCACAAACACTCAAACACAAAAGGTCGAAGCGCAGACACAGACTACAAAGGATGAGTTTCCTGAACTAGATGAGGCTGAAAAATAAGCAATCCTACGGGAATGCCACCAGTCACCGATGGCTGGCCATACAGGTGTAAACAAAACAATAGAGAAGGTGAAAAGATACATTCAATGGAAGGGTGGGGAACAGGATATCAGAGAATACATTAGGAAATGTCATAGCTGTCAAACAAAATAAATTAACAACGCGCAACACACAAATGCCAGCTTGTACTAACCCAAACACCAGAACAGGTCTTTGAAAGATGTGCCATCGATATTGTAGGGCCATTCCCATTTCCCACCAAGGTAACAACATACTTACATTCCAAGATAGTCTATCGAAGTTTTATGGCAGCAGTTGCTGTTCCCGCACAAGACTCGCGCACTGTTGCCAAAGCTCTTGTCGAGGGAAATCATACTACGCTACTGAATTCTTCAGAAAATTTGTGTTGATAATGGAGGAAATTTCATTAGTGACACCATGAAACAAGTGTGCCAACTTCTAAAGGTGGAAAAGATTCATACCTCCGCATACGCCCCCGCCACTAACGGTTTCACTTGACCGACAACAATCGCACTATCGCCAGAATACCTTAGGACACTACGTAAATAGCGATCAGCTAGACTGGAATTCCTGGGTCCCATTTGCCATCTTTGTAATAAATACCAATATTCACTCAGCGACAGGTTTCTCACCTTTATGAACTATTCTTTGGACGCTGTGTGCCCTAACATCCCAGGCGTTACTGCAAAGAGACCCTACCGAAGTTATTTACTCATAGAAGATTATGCTACAGAACTGAAGGCTAGGCCTACAAAGCGTGCACAAGCCAGCCAGAGAAATTAACAAAGGGGTCTAGGAGAAAAATAAGGAATACTATGATAGAACCCAAAACGCCGTTGAATTTAAGGTTGGGGATAGAGTTCTCCTCAAGGACGAATCTATCTGCAGAGGACGGAGCCAAAAACTAGGAACCCTTTTTGTTGGCCCATATAAAATATTGGAGCTTGACTTGCCAAACGTGATCATTCCGCGAGGTCGCTATAAACGAGAAAAGGTACACGCTAATCGTTTGAAACCATATAAATAATCATTTTAGTCGTTGACCCCACAAGCATAAAATAATAGCAGTGTCCAAGCCATGCAAATGACGGAAAACGGGGCTCCGATACGATTAACAGGACAAAAGTTATTAGTAAACACAGGCACGTGGTCTGTATGTCAACAAACGCACGTGCCCGAGGGGCTTGGCAGGCACGTCACAGGTAATAGCCTCAAGCCAAGATGGCTGCCGGGCTCACGTTGCGTTCCGCAAGCGATAAGCAAGGCC
Organism: Vandiemenella viatica; assembly: GCA_031002005.1. NCBI lineage: Eukaryota > Metazoa > Arthropoda > Insecta > Orthoptera > Morabidae > Vandiemenella > Vandiemenella viatica. The sequence continues at coordinate 7,518 of JARYHS010005932.1, forward strand.
GCCTCTGATATCACAGGAGGTCAACGGGCCGGCTGAGCTCAGCTCTGATAAGGCTCGCGCGCTCGCCCCGGGCGGCGGAGATATCACGAAGCCTTCCGCGCCGCGAACTAACACACAGTACACACATTGCCAACACATCGCTGTACTAGGCCAGTACAGTGCACTTAGTAAGAACAATAATAATAATGAAATAACAAGAAAGTTCCAAACAATCTACAGTTTATTCTTAACGACGGAGGCGGTAGTAAGGTTTAAGACTAACCATATTAAGAAGCACAAGGCGAGCGTTTCATTCATATAACATCCTCGCATACTAGAGGAACATACACGCTGTTTATAAATCAAACAATACAAATAACACAAATGTTTTCTCTAATAAGCCAGTTTAAGTAATTTGCTTACTGATATCCACATAGCATTAGGGTACACAATTAGAATAAACAAAGACTATCTCACACTTCGTTTATCACACTGAACAAGCCTATACAAGTAAAGGACCGGAGGAATTCAGAATTTACTTTGTGCTGAAAGAACCTCACTCTTAAAGCTGATCGTCCACTGTCTTCCTTACGAAACACAAACTCGTTTCGTGATAATTTAGAATCAATTAGAAGCCGCTAAACTTCAAGATACACTTCAAATGCATAAGGGTTACGCTTGATTTGTGTAAGATACTCTTACAAAAAGAAAATGAATTATTAAGCCTAGGGGAAGCACAGAATATCATTTACTGCGGAGTGGATGAATAATGCCTGAAATCTTGTTCAATGCTCGCGAGCAGCCTGTTGTATTCAATAACTTGCCATTCAAGCTAAATTTAAAGTAGCAAAAGAGAAATTCACCTTTCTTTGAAGGAAGGATGTATAAAATAGCTAAGGATATCTGATACGCTCCTCCCTATTTAGTGTCAAACTGACTTTCTCATATTTGTATCCATGTTCATCTTTGTATGTAAATGTAGCAGTTAAAAGATTTTATCTCATAATTAGATCAGTGAAGTCGTTTCCGTTCTTGCAATGACAAGAAGTGTTGTTAAATGACGAACTGTAAAAGCAGCGACTGCAATGACAACACCGCAGTCTGATGTCAACAAATTTAAGTAGTTGTATACAAACTTTTGTTTTGAAAGCTATGTATAACAACAGAGTGTAAAGTGTCACTTATCTAGTATGTTAACTGTGTTAAATGGATCTTTAGTCAAATCGTTATTCAATTACAAATGGAGCAAAGACTTTACTATTTTTTATCAAAGTTGTACTTAATGTTTATAAACATAAACAAAGCAAATCGGAACCTAAAGCTTAGTTGGAACATTACTCCAGTTTCTACCAACTAAATACTGTAAAGCCACAAAATTTACAAATCCATTAATCTAACCAAAGTAAGAGCAATTGAGAATTATATATAAATTTTATGTCATTCATTATGCCAGTATAATCATTGAAGTTAATTAGTGTTTGCTTTAACAAGGAAAATCCAAAGGCAATCAGCCTGACTAAAGTAGCAACATATTTGGTAGATTATAAAGTTGTATGATTATAAGTATTGTAGATTTTAGTTCTTGTTAATTTTTCATTTTTGAATTGACACTCGCGGAAGATTTTTCGTCTGTAAAGACAACGAAAAATCTTTTCCACGCGGCGGAGCTGTCGCGGTAGCTGATTTTTGTATAGATTTTAGTATAGAGTTTAGCGGTAATGAAAGCGGAGTGCTTCCAAGCCAGCACAGTAGTATGAAGGTTACACCGCTCATATACGACACCCGCGCCAAGGACGCTGGGCTGGCAGTCCTTACTGTGGGAAACTCAACTAGCGCAGCTGGTACACGAGGCTTACACACTATGAGCACGTGAACCACACGCATGTCCGTCGTGACAAACAGCCAATGAGAGGAAGGCTTTGCCCACCTTCCAGAATCGAGGGCGCCTTTTTGCGTGCACGATTCGCCCCAGTCCGCGATGTGAATTTTGGTAGTGAGGACCTGTTACCGCCCAGTCAGGCCATTTTAGGTATTTTTCCAATCATCCTCCCTCTGCTGGCTTGTAATGCATTCTGTCTTAACATTGGATCCTATTGTCCACTATTCCAATATCAGGAAACACCGATTACATGTACCAATAACTTGTAACTGTACCACGCAGCCGCTTTCACAATAAATCAAGTAACCGCAACTTTTTATATTATTCAAGGAGCACCTACGTCCTGATTTGACCCAAATTAAGTCTCTGTGCATGTATTTTTTATCCCAGCTAGGAAATTACAGATGCCGGCTGGAAACCGGAAGTACCTCAGCTGGCAGTAAGTAGACGCTGGAACGGACCCACAGTGGGTAAGTTCGCTACTCGCTCGGTCAACACTCGACATGTTGACATTGAAAACAAACGATAGGTGTAATTCGAAGAGATGGGAGAGACTATTATTCCAGGAAGAACTGCATTACTAGTGTAATCGTAAATTCAATTGATGGTTCGCTCGTATCTTGTTGTTTATGTGCTCAGATGAATCTGATAAATTTCTTATAATTGCGTAAGAAATTTTTCAATCTTCAACGTACTGACAAGAAACAAATTTTTGTTCCGTTGCCAAAATTGAATAACACAGAACCATTATAATCGACTTATCTACGACCAGAGTTAAACTAATCGGCCCTTAATTTTAATCTCTACTTGTCTCCTTTCCTTTATGGACTGCCATATTTCCAGTCCTATGGCGAGCAGAAAGTCTCCACAATTCAAATAATATTTTAAGGCATGATACATTGAGTATCTCCTTACCTTTAATATTATACATTCCAGTCCCTTAACGTTTTTTATAATCATTCTTAGGTACCCAATAATGTTCTCAGTATTTCCAGGTTTTTGCCTGCTCAATCATCCCACGATTTCGCATTCCATTCCTGCTAATAGTCCCTCTCTATATTTTCAAATGTTCGGTAACTTTTTTCCATCATTATAAATTCTCTGACCATGTATCCTTACCCTCATTCTTTCAACACTGCCGCGGAAATTTTTAGATGTATTATTCAGTGGTCCTTATGACACTGTAACATTCTTGCAGGAACCGCCGTCTCTAAAGACCTAGCTGTTGAGAGACGTAAAGCAGTTAAAAAAAAAAAAAATGCAGGAACCTATCTTTAGCTTCCTCCTTGCTGCTTTAAATTCCTTGTTTCAGATTTGGCCTTATTTATTGTCTCTTAAATGGTTGTATTCTCTTCTTAACAACCTCTTTGGCCTTCTCACCTCCCTATTGTAGTATGTTCCTTCCGAACTATTTGTTGTTTTGTGTTTCAGAATAAACATTTCTTCCTCTATTAATACTAGCTTAACTTTAAATGTTTCCTGCTACTTATCACTGCACTGATATTATCCTCCCATATACTGAACTATTCCCTAATTTTTTTTTCTTTTTCAATTGTACTTATAGCCACCTTCAGCTATCGCCATGAGTACTGTTTCATGATCTCTATTTCTTCTATAATCTGAGACTTCATAACTGTATCTTTATATGTAACTGCTTTACGTCTATTTTTAACATCGAGATCTTTAGAGACAGGAAAGGATGGGGGGCAAGGATGGGGGCAAGGAATGGGAAGGAATTCGGCCATGGCCTTTTGAAGGAAGCATCCCGGCATTTGCCTGGAGTGATTTGGGGAAACCATGGAAAACCCAAATCTGGATGCCCGGACGGGGATTCGAACCGCCGTCCTCCCGAATGCGAGGCGAGAACGCTAACCGTTACACCGGTATAACTTTATCAACAGTTTTGTTAGGGAGATAGACAATATGTTTGGTTCCCTTGTGCTCTTCTGTATCACTTGTGTATACCTTCGTTCCCTCACTCGGGTATTAGAATATATCTGTTTCATTTAGTTTTTAATCTTATTTTCTTCTCAGTCCACAGTTGGTAAAATAAAGTTCCTGCCAACAATGACCACCCCCATTTCCCCATCTCTGAACTGTGGCAATGAATTTAACTTCTTTACAATACTATCATCTTCGACATTCGATATTCCATTTCGGTGAACAGCCGACATTCTAAGTATCTAAAACTAAAGTTTTTCTTGTAGTTTAAGCCTATATAGATCAAATTCTCTGTGGTGAATCCGTTGATGAAACAAGACGAGTAGTAGCTCGTAGTCTCTTTAGCTATTTTCAAGTGACTCGTATGACAATGGCGGCAGAGCCTATGCTCGCCGAAACGCCGTGTTTGATCAACACTCGGCTACTTACCTTAGAGAACTTTTGTAGCCAAGATATTATTTTTAACTTTATATTGCCCCAGAAACCTTCAACCAGTAACTAGCGGCTGTGATCTATGTACACCAACGAAGTGTGGAATTCTTTGCTAACAGTTTGACTATTCCTCCACCGGTTCTTCCCCTGCCTCCGTGGTACACACTGTACCTCATTATCTAGCCCTCGTACCGAACCACATAACTATCTGCAGTTTTTGCATGTTATTTAAAGTACCAAACTCTATTACTTATAATACTCCTACATTTCGCTACTAACAGTATTATAATTGTTTTTTTTTTTTCTCATATACTTAGCTTTACTATTTATCCTCCACAGATCCAAAGACATTAATCATATACAGGTATGCAGAGTCTGAACTGAAGTTTTTAACTTTCCCTGTTACAGACTTAACGACGTGTGACGGCGGCAGTGGAGAGCTGGCAGCCTGCCCGTGTGTCCGCGTCAGCTGAAGCCTCTGCTCGCTTGTTTGCACCACACATCAGCCGCGATGACGCGTCACTGTGCATTAAACAAGGCACCGCGCCAGCTTTAACGTCGCGATAGCAATGTTGCAAGATTTACGATATTTACTTTGCTGCTCCTGAAAGATCAATTGTCCAATAGAAATGGTGTTCGTTTACTGAAGAAAAATTAAAAAAATCCATTCAGAACCATTGATTTAACAAAAGCCTCAGAACATACATATAAAATCAGACATTAAGATTTGTTTTCTCGTATTTTCTTACTTATTGAAGTAAAAATATTACAATAAATCTGAAGAAGCCGTTTTGCGCTTAGCGCTTTTAATACAGGTATAGTTAAATCTTCATTTTCATCTGTTAACTGGCGATAACTATTTATTTGCATAATCAAAACAAATTTGTTTACGACTTCCATATAGTTCAATAGACACATGGATACCATGCAGTACCGCAGTATATAATTATGGAAATCTTAAGAGGTGGATATTCACTGGAGAGAAGAAAGCAACGCAACAAACAAGGGCTACCAAAAATAATTTTAGTCTTAAATTATTTCATTTCATAGTCACTATGAAATGAAATTCATTTTTTTCTAATACTTGTACCTGGTGTACATTGTTTTTTTATATTAAATTTCAAATTGTTTATTATTGAAGACAAAAATCCATACTTTTGATCAGGGTATTTCCACAGAACGAAAATCTCTTTAAATGAATAGTTCGTTTACTTCCGCGTAAGTGTTGTAGTCATTGTTAATAACTCAAAAATACAACTATGGTTTTATAGAAAGTACAGAACTAAAATTATATAAAGGGTTCGTTTACACAGAAAAATGAACAGTAATATTTTTCATAAAATTTTCCTGTTACTATGCATGAAATTAGATGTAATTATCAACTTAAAAATGTAACAAAATAATACATCAACTAACATATTTTCCGAGTACGATTTACCGCAGACGAAATAAAATATTTTACAACCCGAGTTCGTACGCACCACTGCCCGTTGGTTTCCGCCGTGTATTGATGAAAGCGGCATACTTGAAGTTCTACGATTAGGCTACTTTTTGGGGCTTTGGAGGCAAATAGAACCAGTCGCTTCAATATATTTGCTCAGGGCTTTTAATAGGCTTTGGATCTATTAAAGTTAGTGACTCCATTGTTGAAACACTATCGCTTCCGTTCGCAACAAACCGAAAGTAAAAGGGCAGCTGGCGAGGAGCAGGACGACTGGGAACAGAAGTCTGCAAATACGATCCATAAATTCCGGTCAAACTAATGCTTTATCTGTTTGAAGACATTGGCGAATATGAAATATCCAGTAATGGCAGCATTCTGCAGCAACACCTAGACACTGTGTGGCGTCGGCTTACCACTCATCACCTTTTACATCTGTCTTTCTTAAATGCTCAGTAACTTCTTCTTCAACCTAATCAACAGAAATTTCAAGATGCATCATTGAATGGGACTCCTGCAGCCATAATCTTATATCTTTAAATGAGCAATTCTTGTATATATAAAAATATATATTTTGGATCTCTGAAACGGCTACGACGATTTGGATGAAATTTCATATTTAGATAACGTTTTGTTTTTTAAGTTTATCTAAATAGTTGGTTCCCTGCAAAAACCCATTTGTATAAAATACGAAAAATTTTTGCTCTTGGTATCTCGAAAACAGCTGCAACGTCATCTCGTAGACTATTCAGGTACCAGGGAGCCTACTAATATTTTCTCTTTGGTTTCAAGAAAGTCATATATTTAAACGAACAATTCACGTATACTAACTGACCAATGCCCATATTGCGCACAATATCATGATCAATCACCGAATGGTAATATAATAATGAGGAAATTAGTAAATACAAGTATTTATTAATGAAAAGTATTTTATTTTCAAGAGTAGGCCTAGTAATAAATATCAATTTCACAGTAAGAAGTCGTTAACATTAAATAATACATAACTGTAAAATGCCGTTACCATTAAATACTGCATATTTAATTGTTAACATTTCAAAAGTAAATATTTTAAAAAAAATGATTTTGTCAGAAGTCATATTTTCAATCTTCTTTACTTTACATAACTTCTCTGAAAACAATATTAGCAGTTGTAATAAAAAAATTTAAAAAATGTGATCATCGTTGATTTTATGATCGTAATGAATCTGCAAACTCGTGAAAAAGTCACATACCTGAATCTATACGAAAAAACAGGTTCTGATAAATATAGTACTGCGTTTTGAAGCTTCTGATCTTGTTCTTTTTTTTAATATTCAAATTGTTTTCTTATCATTTAGAAAAGCAGGGTTGGTGGTGTGAGGTTAATGCGAGTTAAGACCATAGTTTTATCGGAGTGAATTAATTTAGCACTGATGAACTCGTCTAAGAGAATTACCACTAATTTGTACCATTAATTAATCCCTGATTAGCATTAATATTTCTATTTAATATAATAATAGCATTTTTCTTTAAAATAAATTTATGAAGTGATAAACCAGACAATCTCGGAAATTTCTCTAGCGATTTAGATGAAAATAAAATAAAAAAAATCAGTTCTTGGATTTGGTTTTTGGAAACGGTTCTAACCTCATCTCGTAGGATTCAGGTATCAATAAGCCTACTGATGTTAGCTAAACTTCTCTTTGCAGTGAACTGTGCACTTAAAAATATCTATATTGCCTTCAAAAAAAAAAAAAAAAAACCTTTAACTTTAATCAAACATTACTCAAAATCTTGCATATTGAACATAAATCGAAAGATGCCGAGTGAAGATCGGTCACCCAGGTACTTTTCTTTATAAACACATCTTTAACTAACCTCTTTGCTCCTATTAAATAGATGTTTAGTTGTTTCTCTTTTTTCTGATTTGGAATACAAATTTCTTCCACCAATCTTATTATCACCTTGAACTGTTCCCAATTCGACACCAGTGTACCTGTGCCTTCCTTCCATATACTAAACCTTCCACTGCAATATTTTTTCAGTTTGAAATGTGTGCTTTTTTGTAACTGAACTTAATATACTTTTCAATTTTGGCCACTGGTTTAGTGAAAACTTCTTTCATCTTTACTTATTCCTTCTGCTATTTTAAAATCCACAGTTTTATTATAAGTCTTTATTATGAATATATCCAGTCTCTTTTTGGTTCCCTTGTGATTCTCAAGAGTCTCCTCTTTATCATTTATTCTTCCACTACGAAAACAGCCAAAACCCTATATTTTTCTATTTTATCACTCCACAAATCTACTCCAAATAACTCTTGGATGTAATCAATGAACACCGGTAAATATGGTAATTTTTGATAACTGGCGGGGAAAACCTTGTTGTCCAGCTTTCCTGGGTTATAGAGATAGTGTAAGGTCTTTTTTTTTATTTCGTTCGTAGCAGTAAGAGAAGCTCAGAGCTGTTTCCCAGCGTGTAACTTTAGTGACCGGATGCCTTGCGCTCTTTGTCGAGTCCTTAACGCCACCAGCCTACGTGTGAAAATGCTGTCTCCTGGTCATGCCTGAGAACCAAGGTCAATGGCTAAAACCGTAGATGCAGCTAAGCGGCAAATTCAAAGGTTCAGCTACCAAGTTGCTACGCAAAGTTTTACCCCACTCTTTGTATCTCGTAAACGTCTTCAGTAGCCAATCAGAACATGTATTTACTAAAATCCCAACTAGCGAATCAAGAATTAGCTCATCCCCCCCCCCCCCCCCCCCCACTAGCGACTTACTGCTCGCTATAGTGGTGCACCTGCTTGCTTACTAGTCGCGTTCAACATCTTCGACTCATGATATCAACTTCAAGTGAGGTAATCTGCTGCTTGATATATATATATATTCCATATTGATCTCTATTCAAGTATTTCATAATTGCATTAAATCAGGAACTATTCCATCTCAAGTCACTCCATCCTCAAAACAGATTCTATAGGTTGATTCAAAGCTGAGCATCTATGTTCATCACGCGAAACAAGTGTTAACACTGCAGCCACAATTGTCTCAGTGTGTTTACGAAATAACATCTTTATCTGAAGCGTTTGTGCCAGTGTTTATTCCTTCACAACTGTTTACCAATTACTGTACACGCCATGTGTTTCCTTCAAAGCAAATTGATCACTAAATATCATCTAGAATAAATCTAGATGAAATATCCTAATTCATTCAGATGTCAGTTTCTTATTATTTAATTAGCGTCAACTATTTCGTTAGTTTTTATGATTTTTCCTATTGTGTATCTGCATCCAATATTCCTTTAGTCACCTACTTTTTTCCCCAAATCAGAATCCTTTAACCAAATATAGGCACAGTCCTGACACCATCAAAAAAGGGAAGTAGGCTGTCTTTCTGGTTTAGCTAACAACCTAGAAAGTTGCAGACTTCTATTTAAGTCTATACCATGCCTAGTGAAACCGCTCCTACGAATGGTATCCATAGGCAAAAAACCCAATATAGAACTAATGCCTTTCCCAAGCAGCTTATTGGACTCCACGTTTATCCACCTCACAGCGTGGTTCAACTGTGGCCGATCAGGTGAGTCAAGGCCTGTATCAGTTCCATCGTGGTACGATGCGCCTTATTGCCTGCTTTACCACCTTCCTAGGTCACTACACTGCTATTCACATTTCTATCAATACTATTCCCCGCGCCCCCTATTATTAATACTCTATCCTCCTTGAAGAAATAACCACAAAGTGATGCTACTTCCTCTGTGACCTGCTCTAATGTTGAGACAAGAAAAGGGTCGGAATTCGCCCGAATTTTAATTAAACTGGAATGATTTCGGAGAACCATAGGAAACCTAAATCGGAGTGTTTGATCTGACTATTGTACACTCGTCTTACTGCTCAGTGAAGCAATACTACCAGATAATAGAAATAATTGAAAGACTGATTGGAAAAAAGAATAACGTTGTTAGGTATCGAAGAAATCTTCCAATAATTTCACAACATTAGTAGAACGTTTGTAGAATTTCCTTGGCACCCTTCCGGTTATCTGCAGCATTTGAAACATTCTCCTGCGGACACAACATGGCACGGAAAGCATCATAAGACATTATGTCCTCCCAAACGATTTTCTAATTATAGATGCAAAAAATTTGTAATAGAAGGCGCCAGATCGTGCAAGTGAAGAGCAACCACAAAGTTCCAGTCAAAGACGAAGCAGTTAATAATAACAAAGATTGGCATCAGATCTTGACACTAGACATTGTGGTGATCTCAAAAAGTCACCACATTTTTCATTAGAAAGGGTGATTAAAAATGCCAAGATTTGCGTTTAGTGAATGTGCCTATAGCCATCGAATTCGGTGACAAAGGACTCCTTCAGGCTGGTGCCGGCTTGTCGGCTAGCGGGAAACACACAATAGTAAGACCTTGAAGTATGCACGTTCAGGGAAAGGAGGGGGTAGGGGAGTCTACCTTCTGCATGCTAGGGTGTTCGGGGAGAGAGGAGATGGCTGCTAAACGTGACACGTGAAGGACGAGAGCTGTGGTGGTACGGCAGTGTTTCTGTATGGTGCTACGAATACAGTTTGCATCAGTGATCGTATTGTATACTGCTTACAGCTGCGCATCAACGATGGTAATGTACTGCATCCGCATATAAGTAACTCTCACTGCCATAGTGATTAAAAGCCCGGTGCGACCCTGACAGCAGTGAAAATTGCTTATTGAGTCTCCAATCATCCATTTCACTTCAGTGAGCTAGCCGTGGAACTGGTTATTGATAAACCAACTTGCGCCCTTCTGCAACAGAACTCCAAGATTTAATAATGATTCCTGTGAATGTATTTCAGATTAATTTAGTATTTTTTTAATTCCTTATTGCTACAATAAAATACAGTTGTTTTTAATTAATTTCATTTGTGGTCCTATTCAATTGTGAGGCAATACTCTGTACTTGGAATCATTTAATCATAGTAATTAATTAAATGAATTAAACTGAATAAAAACAAAATATTCTCATTAAAAGGAGCTCATTAAGAGACGAGAGTAGACAGAGCATTTCAACATTGACACCAGACAGCTGGGAAGATATAAGAGATTAGATTCCCAGAGTGCCAGTCTAGAAGTATTTTCTGACGTACCGATTAGAAAATCCGATGTAAATGTCATCAGTTGACGCCTCCAACCCAGTGCTCCTGAGCCTTATCGGCTATACTGTTTTCCAAAAGTGCATAAAGGTGCAGCACAAACGTGACCTATTAGAGGAGAAGGTGGTAATGTGGACCCCCATTTTGTTTTTGTATTATAAAATGAATATTATTAACCAAAAATAGGGGTGATTAACACAGTTACAATCTGGTGTTAGTTACGGAACATATTATAATAGGTAGAGGCGTCTAAAACCACATTTTATTTTTTTTTAAATTGGATTTTCAAAGTTCGACACATTCTTCAGAAAACGGGATGTGCAGTTAATATGGCCCCCATAGTGTTTGTAATATGGACCCCCTTATTAATGTAAGGAAATATTGGAGAATAAATTATTACAACTGCTCTGTGACAAACAAAATATTTATTATACATAAGTAAATATAAGTAGATATAGTAGATATAAGGAGATATAAAAAATTAAATATAGATAACAATATGGAATAAAATGAACCACAGAAATTGGAGACATACGCTTCCTTCTCTGCCTCTGCACATTTGTTGTAAGTCATAAGAGAACATATTAGGCACTGGACTCATAATTCCCCGCGGATGTTGTTGGAGAAGTTAACATAAAAAAAAGACATCATGCGCCTTCTTGATTTGGTTGAGGTTTTCCAATTGGGATGTCAAAAAGAGATTCACTGGAGCAAGTGCATCCCAGCATCATCATCGTCACTGCTGTCATCTGGGGGTTGGTGTTTAGGGTTGATCTACTTTGATTTCCCACACCCATGACCCAGAATCCATTCACAGCGTTTAATTCTATGGTACATAATAGGCACACCTTTCCACTAAGTGACGCTATATCGTAAGGTCCAACAGGTCTTTTTTCATGGAGCATCCATTGTCTGATGTTTTCGCTGTAATGGGTCTTCAGGGCTCCCATGAAAGTTCGGTCTAACGGTTGCAATTTATGCATTGTGAGGGATGGTAAGCACAAAATCGTGATGTAACTGTTACTGGGTCTGACATTTAAAAGTTTACAACGAGTTTATACAGATTTGGCACTCAATCCCTATTTAAGCCCTTTTACCTAAAAAAAACTATGACGCGGACACCCTAGAGGTGGGGACTTTTTAGTACTTGTTTCTAAGGTACTAAGGAACATCTGTGCCAAATTTCAGCTCTACATTATTATTTTTTAGGTTAAAACCTAAAATGCCTGGGCTACATGCTTACTTCGGAAAAAACCTAACGGTGTATTGTGTGGCAGTGTGTCGAGCATGGAAAAAATGTTAGCCTGGATCAGTAAGGAACCAATGTTTAAGAGAGGCATACATTTAAATTCGAAGAAACAAGAATTTTAGGCCACGCCAAAGATTTTTGATGCAGCATAATCTCTGAAGCCGTTCAAATCATAACAACTGATTTATTGGTCAACAGCGAAACTGGATACCAGCTGAGTGTGGCCTGTAGCTGGCTATCATATGTTGAAGCAGCAACGCATCGCTAATATTTATCACTTTTTTTTAAGGCTAACTAGTTTGGAAGTTATTGCAGGACAGTTGATTGGAAGGTAAGTAAGTTTAAGTTAAGAGATTATTATGACCATATTCTAGCATCTGATAATAAGCAAAATGAAGTGCAGTCGTTATGATATTTAGGTACTAGAGTCAGGGAACAAATTACCTAGGGAGGTGTTGAACAATTTACTTCAAACAGTTAAAGGGAAACGCTGCCGGAACATATGTTCATATGTTCCAACCATAATTATTAATAATATGTGCTTTAGGCAATGGCGTTGTCGGTAGTGGATATATGAGAACGAACACAGTTAAAAATACGTTAACCAAATTAATTCTTGTAAGCTGACAATATATATTGTCATAAAATGATGATCCTCTTTGGTGTTGATGCAAAACACGAATATTAAACTAAACACTGACGGCGGGTATTTCTTTGGATAAATGCTATTGTTGCTACCGTTACTTCACTCAACTTATGAAAATTTAAACAGAATTTTATGTATCTATAAAACATTACACTTTCGAATCAATAATGAATAAATTATCTCCTGCCTACAGCAGCTTTAATAGCGCGACAAAACTATGCTGTTAACAAGATCGTACGATTAGGTGGAGTACACAAAAAAAAAGGAAAATCACAAATTTAGCTTTGTTTTAGATTCTGAGAAAGGAATCAAATGCTTTTAAATCCGTTAAGATCAAGAGAGTACTGTTAATACAAAAAATCTGATCTTTTATAGTGGATATCGATTTTCATTGTGTGTTCATTGATTATTGTGAGCTATTCAAAGATGCATGGTCGATGTTTTGTGTCCACACCAGTTCTGTGGATTACGAAATGATAAGATTATAAACAATACACAAATAAAAAATATTGTTAGTTACTCTGTCTCTGTTGTATAATCTTTGGCGGTCGATAGTGCACATTTTCTGAGCAGTTGTATGCCGATTAAAATCTCTGTAACTCGTAATAACTTTGGACTGTCGTCTAGTTTATTTGCAAAAATCGTGTATCTGTTATGCAATTGGCAAAGCCTTTTCCTGTTTCGTACTGGGTAGAAAGTTGAATTTCTGTGATAAAGGTGGTAAACAATTAACAAACAGTAGCGGTTTGCTCAATTTCGATATCCATAGGTGTTTGTGGTGCTGACCTTGTTTGAGATGAATGTCATGGATCAGATAAAGCATGGCTTGTGTGATAATGAATCGAAAGCAGAGAAAAGTTCATTATTAAGTTTCTGCAAAACATTAGACGTTAACATGCAACCCGAAATTTCTGCTATTGTGCAGGTAAGTTTAAGTTTGTACTAACATTTTGTTTATCTAATCTAATGCTTGGAATCCAAAAGAGTCATGTTAGTTATACATAAATTCACTGACTTATTTAGAGTGCCAACGACTAATTATCTGATTTGCATATTATTCCACTATTTAAAAATAGGCTTCCCAATAAACCAAATATCAAAATTTCTATGAAGTTTCGAAAATAAGGATTATAATTTTCAGTTTGATTTCACTCCGTACACATCGTGATTCACTTATAAAAACTTCCATATGGCTAAAGTAACAACGTTGATAATATGGCGCTGCGATAGGTATTCTGCGATAACTGTGGCGCTGATGATAACAATGAAAATTAAAAATAAATATAGAAATCTTCGTAACTCGCGATATTTGGCCAAATGGTGGCTATTATTCTGGTCCAGAAAACATAAATCGCGATGCTTATATAACTGCTTTCATCAGCTCACCCGGCATGAAGTACTAACATTAGCAAAGCGGCACTCATGGAAGAAACGTAAGTTAAAGGCAAATATTAAATTGCTTGTGCCTTATGTCGCACGACGGAATGTCAATTCTCATTGTGGCCCAGGCTGTATTGGAAACTAAGCACAACCTAGACCGATATAGCAGTTTCTAAATCATTACATCTTCCGAAAGCCCAAGGTTATATTCGTTTTATCGTTGTCTGTAATTAAACCCGTTCTTTTTTGAGTCTATAGACTCTCCACAAATTTGATTCTCTTCATTCCCACATATCTAATACAACCTCCAGCCTAATAAATTATGTGTTTCACAATTTCGATCTTTTTTTTCATTACATCATCTAGTAGGCTACTTTAAGTTTTAACTAAACATTATACTTTCCTTCTATTCTTTCAATGAAATTTTGTATTTCAGATTTGTCCTATCTTTTTTTACGTGCTTCACCGAAGTCCAATCCTGACACCCATAAAGCAGTAACTTATTTAAACAGCTTTGGCGTCAATATTCGAGACTAGTAGGTTTACCGTTCTGTAAAAATCTCTATATGATTATGATGATTTTCCTTTAAAAATTTTCTTGCGTAACCCTGTTTTTTCTTTTGTTTCCTGAATAATAGTTTTATACAATCTGTAGTACCTATGCCAATATTTAATATATTATTATTGTGATCTGAATGGATCTTTATGTCTTATATACACGTCAAATTTTATTCTGAAGAAGTTTTCATATTAATTTTATAATACAATAATGCTTTAAGTAAATAGCGATAGCTGTTTTTTTCAGTATTCAATTAATTTTTAAGAAAAGCTTTAAATAATTTTATTTCATTATTTTAGGTCAGCTTGCAAAGAAATTTATTCTCCAATAAAAATGAATGAGAGTAACATCATAAATTTATTATCTTCATTTTTCATTCTTCAGCTTTAAAATGGGACATGTCTACTGTAAAGTGACCAGATTTTAACATTGATAAAGCGGGACACCATTGACGGGGGGAGGGAGGGGGGTGTTCGTGATTAGAAAGTTGGTCTATATGGAGCAACAATTTTTTTTATATAACGCAAAAATAGTATTATAGTATAGTTTTTAATTTCAACATAAGTACAATTTACAAATATAATACTTTAAAAAATTATGTATAGTATTTTATTCTTTGGCGTATTTCCCATTTGAGTGAATTTTTTTCAGTAGATTGCTGTCTTTGTTTAAAAGCTTGTGAAATTTTTACAAGACTTTGTAAAATTATATTTCACACATTATATGGCCTTCAAAGTCTCAACACTTAATTGTGACTTTTCTAATGTCCTCACTTTATTTACCGTAGAAAAAATGCGTTCAGACGCAGCATCAGTTCCTGGTAAGGACAGCGCGTATTATACAATTTTTAGTTCGGTATTGTATGGAACATGGTTTGTTTCAAAATGATGAAATATTTCTAACCATTTGTTCTCTATTGTGGCTTTTTCCTGAAGGCCAAAATTTAACCTTTTCATTTTCAACAAATTTCTTTAATAATGATACTTTATTAAAAAGATCATTTTCGGAAATATTACTGTACGGAAAATTTTGAGTAATATGATCGAATGATTTTTGCACATCATTCCAGTTAAGTTCTGAATTTAAGTCGTAATGTCACTTTCAAGGCCGGCGCTAGACTTACTGACGCCTCTATAAAATACAATATAAATAATACGAGTACTGTCTGTTAAATTCAAGAACATTTATGTAATTATGAAATAAATTAATTACCTAAATTATCTGAATAGCTGATTTGTTGCCATCACTTGTTCAACTAGTACTACGACGCAGCACGATGTTTATCGTCTGAGAGGCAGTTACAAAATGTTTTCTCTGTTGTTTCTGATTTTCGTCGTTGCCAGTGTCGAAAAGTGCCATTGTTCATTAAGTCTAAACAATGGTGGTCGAATGTTAACAACTGAACAACAATGCGACCTTTGATAAGCAGTTCTTGATAATCACTTCTCGATAATCAGTTCTAAACAATTATTTGTTTTTATTAAAGTTTAACATTATAAAATTAACAAAAATAATATAAAACTCACATGGCCGCCAAAAGCCGTATGTTCCCTTCCAGTTCTCCTGCCGTTCCCTAGCTTGTCATGCATTTCCAAAAATCGGAACTTTTTTAAAAACGCTGTGGGACGCGGGACGAATTGTTAAAAATCGGGACTGTCCAACACCATCTTCTAGGTGGTATTGGACTGTCCCGCCAAAAGCGGGACGTCTGGTCACCTTAGTCTACTGTCATATTAATTTTAATGAACTTATGCGGGACTTTATTTCACCTTCATTTTAATTTTGCTGGATATTTTCTTTGTTGATACCTTTTAAGCATATGACATAAAATTGACAGTATTTTTTTTTTTTTAAAAAAAACTGTGGCATTTAGGAAAATTCTCATATGCTTCTCACTATAGGAATTTCGCTATACACTTAGTAATGGATTCATATTTAGTTAATTAGCTGAATAATACAGCCCATTAAGCGTTCGTAGCACATAAAATATGGCGAAAGATAACTCTCACCGATCATTATTCGTGAAACCTTTTATGAATATTCACTGCACAAAACAAAAAAATTTTGACCAGCTTTCACCATCACTCTAAATCAGCGGTTCTCAAATTTTTATGCTCCGCGAACCCCTTTTAAATTTTCCAGACAGTGGCGAACCCCCTAAAAATTTTTTTAAAAAAAGCTTTAAAAAAAATAAGAATTTTTATTTTCATAAAAGTAATACACTTATACAGAAGATTGTTGTCAGTTAATGTGATAGATGAGCTTGTTTTTTGTCGCATGTTGAGTCAATATCAGGAACAGTTTTACTCAATCTCAGTCTCATTTCATATTCGACATTCATTCGATTCCTGTATTTCGTTTTTATCATAACCAGGTGTGAAAACCCACTCTCACATAAGTAAGTTGTCACGAAGGGTAAAAGGAAATTAACTGCTTTACGTGAGAGCTCCGGATATTCTTCCTGTCTTGCTGCCCAAAAATCAATTAAAGACATCTTTTTA
>JARYHS010005933.1:0-24643 GCA_031002005.1 Vandiemenella viatica
TATTTTTTATTTACAATTTTCGACAATGATTTTGTGAGTGGGATCTCACACATGCCCCCACTTTCTGACAAACAAGCATATTTTTTTTAACAAAATTGGTTGTCTTGTTATAAACATTTTTCTCAAATCATTGTTTTTATATACATTTTCCATAATTCTGTCCTGTTTTATACTAGATTCATCAATTATCACTCACTGTCTCTCTAGTCTGTATCTTTACCAGTCAATGTTACATCACCACCAGATTTCTCAAGAACACATTATGGTCTCTTATCTTCTCTACCTTGTACAGTTTTCAAGTCTGTTATGTTTCTTACACAAATTTCTACCAGATTAGGATACACTAGCCAGTACGCGTTCCTATGTGGCTTTCCCTCTATCTTAATGGTCCGTGGTAAACTCAAAGAACTTCTAATTTCTGCGTTTAATTCATGACCTCTCCTGAGTCTTCACCAGCACCAAATCTCCCAAATTAAATTCGACAGGTTTATATCTTCGGTCGTGCCTGTTTCTTCTGATCATTTCTTCATTCTTTCCTTTTGTCAGCTCAATGTTATGCCCCTACAACGTAATGTTTTCTTTTTTTTTCTTTTCTTCCAATCTTTTAGTCCTTCCTCCTTTAAAAACTCTTCTTGCAGTAAGTCCTTTTGGAGTTCTTCCTGCACCACTTCAACAATTCTAACTTACTTCCATCTTTTAGGCACAACTGTTGTAAATCTAATTCTCTGCTGCTACGTTGGCTATCGTCGTCCGTTTCCACCTACTGTTGTTTCCTACCGATCTCTTTCTTCTTCTGTTTCACCAGACAAATTATTCACCACATTAGATTCATGTTCCCACAACTAAGCTCATATCATGACCACATTCTCTGAAACTCGAACATTTTCCCTTTCTGACATTATACTTTCTTCTCATCATTACGGCGTATTTCTCACCAGAAAAATCTTACTTCTTCTGTTCCTCATTGTTAATATTCCATTTTCTTCTTCTACTTCACTATTTTCTTCCTCTCCGCTATATAATCTTTATCGCTGCGTAATTTCTCACTTCTTCTTCTTCATTGTCATTAGTACTATCACTATCCACTGACGTAGTTTCATACAGATCTTCATCCACCCCTTCTGATATAAGCTCATCTGATAACATCTCTTCCTTGCAGTGTTTTTCCTTATATTTCCTCACATTCTCTTAATTATCGTGATTTCCCACATAGATTATAGCCAATTCTTGTACCTCTCTTCGTGCCTATTATATTCACACATCCTTGTAATGTTCTGCGGCTCCTCCTCATTTAACAACTTAAAACATTCCCACCATTTTAGTGGCTCCTCCTCTCAAAAACTCGGACATCGTCTATTTCTATTGTTCTCTCACGATTATGTGTTCCGTTTTTATTGTTCACATTTTGCAATCACACCCAGTTATTTCCTCCCGTATACTTTCAGTTCTACACCTATCATCATGTCGTCATTCGGTTGGTCATATTCTCTCGATCCTTCGGTCTGTTTTGACTTCTTCCGCTACTGTTCGGACCGCCCCAGTTGCGGCACTGAGTTTCCCATCATTCGCCCAGGATCATGATGCCTTACTTCCTCCCTTCTTACTGCCTGGCCATTGTTGTGATGCGACCACTGATGTCATGGTTCCTGTCTTCATATTCTCTTCTCCTACTATCACCCGAATTCCGATTGGAATGCTCTTCTCGGTGATAACCATTCATACGGCCTCTTCCTCTAGTAAAATTATCCTGCGACGGCACCTGGTTTGATCTATTATAATTTCGGAAATCATTCCTCCTATCATCCCTCGGTCCATGTTCATTTGAATACTCCAACGATCCAATCTTTCAACTGCTTCGAGAAATTCTCCTACACCATTCCACTGATTTATTATAAGCTTCTCTTGCACAGGTTGGGAAACTTTTTTAATAACACTTCTATCTTTTATCATCATCTATTTCTTGGTCCAGGTAACGTAATTCCTTCATAACTATTTCACAAAAGTATTTCACACTACCATAACTCCTACTTTAATATCGACAGTTCCAAAAATCCCTTCTCACTCTTCTTGCTTCCGCTATGACCAATACTTGCTCAAAATAATCTAAAAATTCTTCATAGTTGTTACACTCCTCGGCACTCTCGCAACTCCATGAAAAGGCATCCCCTCGTAACATGTTTTTAATATACTTATTTGTAAACATCAGACCATTCATAAGGTAAACCATTCTTATAAACTCTAACAAATTCTACAGGATGCACCCCTTTTTCTGGTTCAAATTTTACTTCCGGCAACTTAAATGATTCGTAATGATGTTACCGCTTCCCATAGTAGTCACACCGCGCCGTTCTGCTTCTTCGAACCTTTGAGTTAGTTGTAATATCTGTTCTCTCACATCTTCTTTAACTACTTCCGCCACCTTACATGTCACTCCTTTTGCCTCCTTGTCCATAACCATTAGTCTCTCTCCTAATCGAGAAATTCTTTGGGAATTAGTTTCCGCCTTCTCTTCAACTCTTCAATCCCTTTGGCACAACCCTCTGATTATCATAAATTATTTTGTTTTCTTCTCGCATGGCCATTTGCTCTTCTTTCTTCTTGTATTATATTACTACTTTTTTTTTTTTTTACTTCCTCCTCAACTTTCTGTTTCACTAAACATTCTACATCCTTTTTAGTAGTCTCCACATACTTTTCCACATTGTCATACACCATCGTTATTTCCTTTTCCATTCTCGTGTCCATTTCCTCTTTTAATATTTGCCTCATATCTTCTATCTTCTGGTCACACCTGACTTCTGATTGCCGAATACATTCATCCATTTTCAACAACATATCCTGCTTTATCATTCGCACTTCGTCTGTAATTCGTTCACAATTATCGGTAATTTTTCTTTCCATATTTTCTGCTGTTCGTTTTGATTCTTCTCTCATTTCTTCTGTCATTCTCTGACTTAATTCAACTTTTCTTTCCATTTTCTCCATTAAAGCAATTAACATTGATACTTCGCCACCATTCTGTTTCTGGGCATCAATTATTTCATTACCTATCTCTTTTTCTCGAATATTAACTTGATTGACTAGTACTGGTGTAGACGTAACATTTGTCATTAAATCCTCTGACTCAGTATCACCGATATTACTACTTCTAATATCTACACTAACATCACCACTGGTCAACGCTTCAAATCCGCTTCCCCCCACGCGGTCAGATATATCAACACTACTAACTTCTGCTACACTATGTACGCTAATTCCATTTCCCTCCCTTATATTCGAGCGCTCACTGAAACTGGAATCTTCATTGTCGAAATTAAAATTATTATTATCCCCCTCTTTAATATCTAATTCGGCATCGCAGTTGACTAATTTCTCACTAGTTGTCTCCATGTTAATTACAAACTTACATAAAACACAGTACCACGGGATAAGTCTGCTATAAAATTATTCCGTCAAATCACACGACAATATTACACATACAATTTTACAACGCCGTTATACAACGAAGCTAGACTTTTAAACAGGTACAGAAACCCATTTCAGAACTACTTACTGTGCCAAAAAATAGCTGCACTCCTGTAAAAATAAATTTTACGACACACAATACAAACAACATGTTATAACATCGAAAGTTACAATGGCTGGCATACATGCATATAGATACGTTGCTTTATATTTGTTTACTTAATTTAAAAAAACCTTCCCCACTGTATTTAATGATTTTCTTTATTACTTTAACTAAGACTTTTACACATGGGCGCCGGGGGAGGGGGTGCACTTGCACCCCCCTGACATTCCATAAAAAATTGGAAAATGCACAGAAAAAAATTTAATGAATAAAAAATTATTACTAAATTCACGGTTTGAACAATAACTTTAGGCGTCTAGGTTGCTGTCCAAATTTGTTCAACACCTTGTCAATAAATTCAGTGTCCTCCTCTACCCTTTTCCTGTGAACACTGAGCATGCACAGGCCGTTTAGCCTCGCGTTTCCCATTGTTGACCGGTTCCAAGTCTTGACCCGTCGTAAGGTACTAAATGACCTTTCAATGCTACATGTTGTCGCTGGAATGGTTAGGCCAATCTTGATTGCCTCGCATACCGCTGGGTAAAACGGGGTGGCTTGAGCAATCAAATCTGCGTATTCAGTAAGGGATTCATTTAAGGCGGCATCACTCACTTCACCTGTCTTGTGCATCTCGTACCATGTGGTAGCCTCGGCAATAAAATTCTGTAAAAAATATCCATAAAGATTCTGTATCTTTTCTGCCATGACTAAAAATGAATGTTTGTCCAATTTTCTTATGTTTTCTGGATGTAACTGGATAAGCGAAAATGCTTTTTTATATGTAGAGGAAAAACGTATCTCAAGAAGAAATTACTGAATCTAAATATGGGATGAAGATAGATATTCTGAAGAATTCTTCTGTATTTTCAGAGGGTTGATTTGATCTGTAGGTCTATCTTGCCACTATTCGAGGACGTTTTAATTCAACATCCAGTTCTTCGCAAATTTTTCGAGCATTCTCGAAAATAACAACGAACTCCATCGTCGCATTATCACGGTGAGATTGAAGCAAGTCCGTTGATTTATTTATGTGATCGTGTATTGCCTTTATATTCATATCTACTTTTTGTAATTGGTTGCACACGGGTTCCAGTTTGGCGGAATAGGCAGCAATCACTAATAGTGTCACAATATATGTTGGAGTTGTTGCAGTAGTGTACAGCTGATATGCTTTGGTTTTCGTTATGGAGTTTGGTGCTTTGTGCGAAAGTTCTTCTAAAACTCGTACAATAGTAATAAAGTTTTCAGAAAATTTTCTTATACTCTTGTACTTTTCGGTCCAACGCGTTTCACAGAAAAGAGGTATATTTGGAATTTTATTTCGTCGCAATGTACTCTCTCTAAAAAAATGTATGATGTCCTTTGTCGTCCCAGCAGCGTTTCTTACTTCACTGACATCGTTCAGATCATTGACGACAAGATTCAATATATGGCTTGCACAATGGAAGAATAGGGCTGTGGGATACTTGTCATTAATAATTTTCTGAACACCACCTAATGACCAGCCATTGCAGCACAGCCGTCGTATCCTTGGCCAACGAGTTTATTTAAATCAAAATTGCAATCTTCTAGAAAGTGAATAATAGTTTCAGAGATGGCTTTCGCGTTCAACTCCTGTAGCGGCACATATCCCAGGAATTCCTCACAAACTTTTGGGTTTTTTTTTCTTATCACAACGTAGATAGCGAACACCAATCGATAATTGCTCTGTACCACTTATGTCCGCAGTCTCATCAGCTAACACTGAAAAAGCCGAAGCATTCTTCACCTCCTCAATTATTTTGCTTTTTAGTACATCGCAACAAATGTCTATCAGTTCATTTTGAATTTGATGCGATATATACAAGGAATTTCTTGCTCCCGACTCTAAATGATTTTTCAAACTCTCATCCCCAGAATCAACTCGAAAATGTAGTAGATCTGTGAAAACAGAACCCTCATCGACTTTCCCGCGAAGTGGAAGATCATGCTGTCCGCAAAATAAAATTGCTGATACAATCGATCGAAGTTTCACTCGATTTCCTTCAACTTCTTTGAAATATACTGTATTTAAAGATTCGTGAACACTCAGTCCCCTTCTATCCATTACTTTTTCAAATTTTTTTGAAGAAGTCAGCGCGTCACTATGCCACTTACTTTTCGCATGAGACTGTGCAGCTTCATGAAACTTATGATACTTAAAGCAAGGAGAAACGATAAACTGTCCTTGTAGACCGCGCTGCACTGGAGACCGAAACAAAACACACACTCGACATAAAGGTCCTTTTGCTACAGCTGAGTAGACCAACCACGGGTAAGCTTAAGCCATTCAGGTCAAAAAGACGCTTTTAGCGTCAGGTTTGACGTCATTTTGAAATTGTATGTTTTACTAGGAACTCCAATGATCTCTTAGCAATTTCAAACGAAGATCGTCTCAATTTGTAGTTTAAATTTAAGCACATGCCAACATCCAGTAATGAATCAGTTGTGCTTCTACTGGTAGAATCCAGTGGGTGCATCTTATGGAAGGGTCTTTGCCGGTAAAACTGGTGCCTATAAGCAAAAAGAGATTTTAATTAAATAACAAAACGATTACAAGAGTAAGAAACAAAGAAAAAATACGAAAAAATAATACGAACTAACCGGCGCGGCGGCCGATCTACTTGATGTACCTTAACTTTACCTGCTGTTACCCGCGACTTTCGTTATAGTTTATAAAAGTTTCCAACCTCATTTCCACGACATCAAACTTTTTTTAAAAAAATTCATTAGAATCTTTTCAACTGTACGAGTGCGACTGAACGAGCAAATATCCAGACAAATACACTTTCACATGTGGGTACAAGGCAGTGCAATCGCCAAGTCGAGTTAATGGCCGCACTCGCTACTCACTGCTCGAAACTTTTCGGATCATTTGTGTATCTTAATTTCCTCGGTGTTATTCATGCTACATGTCTCAAATTCCTATTATACACTGATATCAGCAACGTTAGCAAACATACAACATTTTCTTTTGTTCTTGCTCTTCGTTTGGATGTTAATTGTATGCAGATTTCACCGTTTCTGCACACTCACTGAGTGCGTGATGAGCATCATAACCCTAAGGTACTTTTCGTAGACATAAAAAGCTGGAATTTGCTACGCAGATGAAGTTTTAGCCATAGATCAAAAGAAACGTGTAAACTAGAAAATTTCCTTATATTTGCCCTTTGTCTACCTCAAACAAACTGCTTTCTACTGTAATAATGTTACATGTCTCAGGTTTTCATTATAGTCAGTGCTTACTAAGTTTAAACAATCAGTTAATTTTATTTCTCCCTCGCCTTACTTTGAATGTTAGTACAATTCGAAAAAGAAATTGACTACGACATCCCGACATCAAAGTTCTACTGCATATTCTTACCGTTGTAGAAAACAGACAATTTTGTTCACATTTATGGTTCCATCCCCAAATCATAAGAAAAGTGTAATATTGAAGATTTCCACGTATTTATTAAATACATAGCTACTTAAACGTGAAAAATTTCAGCACAATATTTGCAAGTTAATTGCTTTGTTCTGAATGAGACCATAAGCCTAAAATTTCTTTTATGCAACAATTTTAACTAAGATTTTAAATTTTACTTCACCCTATGTTAAGTTATTTACTTAAAGTGGTAGTTAAGCTGTAGGGTAATAGGTGCGCTCGACCGTGTTCATTGAGTGAGAACCATTGTTGGCAGCACATATTGAACTCTTTAAATCTGAAATGATTTACCCACAGACCACAGTCTTTCAAATGGAGTCGTTACATTTGATCAACGACTAAGAATAAACGATCAACTTAAAAAAGGAAATGAGAGTTTAAAATAGAACTAGTTTCGTCGTTTAGTGGCAAAAAGTCATGAGATCTTGTTCTGAGCCAAGTATAATCTTCACAGTGTGCATTCATTTCACTTTTAGAAACATTATGGTTTGTCTCAGTGTTATAGAACGTTTAATTAGAATAAAAATCGTTCTGGCGACTTGGCCATTATGTATGCCATAATTTATACTGAAATGAAAGTCATAATATATCGGATTTATTCTAAAGTGTGAGAGGAAAAGTTTGGCTTTTGTGTATTTGAAACTTTGATAATGCAAAACGTTTAAGGTAATTGCATAGGTCTACGAAAACATGACATTCATCAGATTTTTTTTATTACCGGTATTCTAAATAAACGGTCAATAAAACCGAGAGAAACCATTTTTTTAACAAAGTGAATGTGTAGCGTATACACTCTTTAAAGATTGAACTTGGCTTAGAACAAGATCTCATAACTTTTTGTCACTAAACAACCATGACGTGGTATATTTTTAAAAGAAATCTTCTATAGGATTTATAATCTTTGCATATAAAATCCTAAGCGTCTGTAAACAGCATCATCACGGACAAACCACTGGACAAATTCAGACCAGACGAAATGTTATTGAGGTGGTGCAAAATGCTTCTTTTTTTGTTGGTATATAATTCATTCTGATAGGTGGCGCTGAAGTATAATTCGTATATTTACAGTCAAGTTATGTTGACCGCGATTAACAGGTAAAGACACGCAGTTAAGAAGCAAAACTATTGGTGTTGAATAGTTTCTGTACAAATTCATGTTGATTCATACATAGAATTATTTTCTACCTGACGTGAGAAATTACCGAAGTAAGTATATCTGGGGATTAGAATGAAAAAAAAAAAATATTTTAGAAAGCGGTCGTTATATGATACCAGTTACGGTCTCGGGACAAGAAATGACCTTAACGCGAAGTTAACGGAACTCGTCCTTTTGAATATACGATTTTTATGGTAGGTTTTCCTTTATGGTGAGTGTTAAGTAAACAATTAATGCTGTTACTGTCTATTATAGTGAGGTTATAATTTATTAAATAAGAACATAAAAAAATACTAAAACCGAAAATGTGGTGTTCAGTTATAGTATGCTTTGCTTTCGGTCGATAACGCTAAGGTCACATTGTAAGTGTTAACGAAATTTCCAACTGTGAAATTCGTGTAGCTAGAAAAGTTTTCAGAATTTAATACACTGCCTGTACCATTAGCATTGTTGGGTGTGAGCCAAAAATCAGAATCAGGTTACACTGACGCAGTATCATATGGAGATGGACTGTAAGGACTTTAGTTACATTTAATAGGGGACTGGACAGGTATTACAAAAAAAAAAAAAAAAAAAAAAAAAAAAATCTGAACCAATAATTTTTCCGTAAAATAATAATGATTTATATTTTTAAAACAATGAATAAAATCTCATTTTTAGCCTATTCTTAACGTTAAACGAAACACCAATCACTGCGCATGACGTCATACATTAGGAAACAAGCGATCCGCGCCGCGTTAACATGTATTTTTTAATAGTCTTTATACCGACGTTTATTTAAGTTTTTTGTTCACAGAACTGTTATAACACTGACTGATAAGAGACGTGGTAACGTCGTCCAAGTACAGGTAGTTGCTGATTCTTTGAACCATTGTTTTCATAAATCCAGAAGTTACTAAAACCGACAGCTGAAATCTTCGTAAAGTGACTATAATAATGTTTTGGAATTTCTTTGTCACAAGTTTGGATTGTAGTGCTGCTGAGTTTCGAAGTGTGAAGACATCTGTGTAAGTACAGGCTTTTCGCCCGGAAACGCTAAACGCACTATAAGGAGCTATCCATAATCCATGTAGCTCCATTTTGCCCTCTTGTGAACCCCCCTCCTCTACACATATCCCGACGTGGCTTTCGCCTCTACCCCCCCCCCCCCTACCCCCACGTAACACGTAGCCTTGTTTCACTATTGATTGCAGATGATATTTTGTACCGTTTTCTCTTGTCAGATTATCGTAAATTATATACAGAGATAATTAAATGACAAGAGTATAACTCTTGGACGAGTTACTTATACGGGTTTTAGAAGAACTTAATTATTGTTAATTAATTAAATGACGGAAGTAAATATTTACATGGTGTTGAGATGTATCTCATTTCAACTGTGACAATAATATGAATGTAAAGCTACGTGGCCTGGCTCGGAACCCCCTTCCCCCTACTATTATTATTATTATTATTATTACTCCGCGATTCACTAAAAGTGTGTGGCGGGGGGTGCATTGCACCTATCGAAAAGGGTTATGGTTTGGAAGGGTTATAAGGGATATGGCAGGAGGCGCCCATGGGCTATTGTGAGGAACCATCCCCGCATTTGCAGTGGAGTGATCTGGGAAAACCATGGAAAACCCAGATCAGGATGGCTGGAGTGCTTTATCGAAAGCTACTCCTGTCGGATTTTAAGTTTACTCGCCCGGTAAATCCTTTCTATTCCATTCCCTAATCGCTCGTGGGAAAAATGAGTACAGAAATGAATCGGTTCTGGCCCTGATTTCTCTTATCTTGTTTTCATGGTCATTTCGAGATATGAATGTTGCTGGTAGCAATATTTGCTGACTGTCATTCCGAAATACATCTGTCTTGAATTTTTCAATTAGCTTTCGTCGAGAGCAACGCCTTCGGTGTTCCAGGTCTTCCCAACCTAACTCCTTCAACATCGCACTTACGCTTTCCCTCCAACTATATATACCTGTCACGAATCGGGCGGCTCTTCTTTGGACCTTCTCTAAAGCCTCCATTAACCCCTTTTGATGGGGACCCCATACAGAACAACAATACTCTAAGTGAGGACGTACTAGTGACTTGTATACAATCGATTTAACTTCCTGAGTGCATTGATTTAAATTACGACCTAGAAATCGGAGCATACGATTTGCTTTTCCCTATTACATTCTCGATATGCTCATTCCACGACAAATTATTACGAATTGTTAGCCCTAGGTATTTAGCGGAATTTACCGTTCTAAGGACAGTGCCATTAATCGTATATTCATAGATAAATGGCGTCACCTTTTTACTTACACGCATGACTTGGCACTTTTTAGCGTTTAACTCCAACTGCCAATCTTTACACCACGCAATTATTTTCATAATATCGTCTTGTAACAAAGCGCAGTCGTCCTGGGTTTTGATTTCGCGATAAATTATAGCATCATCGGCAAATAATCTTTTCATCCCCCCTATTATGTCGCATAGATCATTGATGTATATGAGAAACAACAGTGGCCCTAACACGCTTCCCTGGGGAACTCCAGACCCCACTTCAGTAAGTGATGAACGCTCACCGTCGAGAACTACACACTGTGTTCTGCCCTTCAGGAAGTCTGCAACCCAGTCGCATATTTGTCTAGATATGCCGTAACCGCGAAGTTTCATAAGTAACCTAGTGTGAGGCACAGTATCGAATGCTTTTTTAAGTCTAATAGAACCAAATCAACCTGGGATTGCTCATCTATAATTCGGCACAAGTCGTGAATTAGAAGTGCAAGTTGTGTTTCGCAGCATCGGCCTTTTCTGAATCCATGTTGATTTGGATTTAAAAGCTCACCTTCATCCAAGAACCGCATGACATTTGAATAGATGATATGTTCTAAAATCCTGCAAAATATTGAAGTTAACGAGATCGGCCTATAATTCTGAGGATCATTAACATTCCCATTTTTAAACACTGGAGTTACGATAGCGGTCTTCCATTCGGCTGGTATTTTTCCTTGATCCAGAGAGACGGTATACAATTTCATCAAATACGGTGCAATTTCCTTTGCGTATCTTGAGTAGAATCTTGTAGGAATACCGTCTAGTCCGGGAGCCTTATTGGTTTTTACATTCATAAGCAGTTTAGTTATTCCCTCAACATCAAGAGCGAGATCATTCATAATTTTGTCGGTACGATTGTTAAATATCGGTATCTCCTCTGAGTTTTCTATCGTAAAAGCCTTTTTAAATATATCATTCAAAATTTCTGCTTTCTCTACGCTTGTTTCTGATAATTCACCATTTTCTTTAATCAGCGACGGCATAACCTTACGAGAGCCTCTTATTACTTTGATATACGACCAGAACTTTTTTGGATTAGTAATGAGATCTTCGGATAAATTCCTGGCTTGGAATTCTTTAAACGCATCGCGCATTGCCTTACGCACTTCCGCACGCAACTGGACTAATTTAGCACGATTAGGTGAGTCCCCCGATTTTTTCACCGCGGCATGTAAACGCCTTTGCCTCCTGAGCAAACGTTTCACTTCCCTATTGAACCAAGGGAAGTTATTACTGACCTTAATACACTTCTTAGGAACAAACTGGTTTAAACCGGTCCATATTAGTTCTTTTAAATTAAACCAAAGTTCCTCAACATTTGTATTTAGCATGTACGTTTCAAAATTCTTCGCAAAGTGATCAACCATACCCGCATCGTTTGCCTTATCGAAGCAAAACACGAGTTTCTCTTTGTCATGCTTCAGACTCAGACTAGTGTTTAATGTTACCACAACCGCCTTGTGATCACTTATACCGTCTTCTATACAAACTTTATCTACAATATCAGGATTGCTAATTAGAAAAAGATCCAGAATGGACGAGGAATCTTTGTCGCACCGCGTTGGCCCTTCGACCATCTGTTCAAGAGATCTTTCTGCAAATGATTCTAGGAACGTTTCGGTTATTAACCTATCTCTTCCACCCAACCTGAACGTGTATGTGTCCCACCTAACCGACGGTAGGTTAAAGTCACCACCCACGATCAATATATGTCCTTGAAATTTTTTGTAAATGTTATTAAGTGACTCTCTGAAGTATTCCGCGTTAGCCAGATCAGAATCCGGAGGTCGATAAAATGACCCGAGTATGAACTTTAAATTTTTGCCAATTTTTACCTTGACCCATATTAACTCGCAAAAATTTTTCCGTTTCAGTTACGACAGAGCAATTAACGGTTTTACTTACGGCCACGAACACACCCCCACCCATTGAGACAGTTCTGTCCTTCCGAAAAACATTGAAATGAGGGCCAAATACTTCGCTAGATTCAACTTCGGGCGTCAACCAGCTCTCGGTTCCTAGTATTATATCGACATCATTAGTCGCAACTGAGGCGTGAAAATCCGCTTCTTTCCCTCTTATACTCCGACAATTTAGTACCATTATCCTTAGCTGCTTCGTATTGTTATTTGTGTCTGAAATATCATTTTTCATACTCGCACTCTGACGGTAAACGGGTGAAGTAATTGGAGCTGTAATATTAAAATTATTCGCGCCATCACTACCGGGACCAGCTTCTAAGTTATCAGCACATCCTCTTCGGTGAAATGAAGGATCCTCGGGCCTCACACTGTTCCTAAAAAATAATTCATATCAAGGCGGTTCCAAATTTTAGCAGCCACCTTGGACGCCATTCTAGGTGTGTAGTGGACGCCCGACCTGTCAAATGCGTCCCAGCTTGGCAGCTATCATCGGACGAAGGTCGACGAAGCCCCAGTTGTTTTTGCGACACAGCTCCTGCAAATTATTATTTAAATTAAAGATCTTCCACCACACAGCCTCCCCACAATCGACACGCGGCACCACACTTGCAAATTGAGAACTGTAATGAAACTGAATTTTCCCGGGCGGCTTCATACGCCTTTCGGCCCATCTTGTCCATGGATTTAACTATATCTTGAACAGAAACACGACACGAGTCATTAGTGCCGACGTGCGCAGCTACTCTTAACTGACGGCAGTTCGATTCCCTAATCGCTCTTGGAATGGCCTCCATGACACGTGGTACGGTTGCTCCTGAAAGAGAAACGGAATGAACGTTAGTATGAGGATCTGCACCGTTCTTCGTGGCTAATTCCCGTAGCGGTTTCTCCAGCCTTCGCACGTTGGAGCTGCCAATCACCAGTAATCCTGTTCCTGGCAAGGCTCGGGGTCTGCGGGTAAATCTTACCTGCTGCTCTTCTGGGCCATTTGCGTTTGAATCTACAACTTCCTGCAACACAGAAAACGCGTTACTTAGGGGCAAGGTATCATTTTCCCTTCGGCTAATTGGGAATTTCGACGCCTTTCTCCGATCCACACGATGCCAGATGTTTTCTGCAACTGGAACCTCAAAATCAAAACTTGCCGGTTCCACTGCAGTTGGCTGCGGAATTTCTTCGACGCACTGCCGCTCCTCGTCTAGGATGCTCCATACCTGCGCTTGAAGAGACGCCATAGTATTAAGAATCTCCTCGAGAACCAGACGCCTACCAGAACAATTTGCACAAGTCATGACACCTGAAACAGACAAAAACCGAACTACAAATAAATACACAAAAATCGGCGACCGGTACTAACGGCTGCTAAGGCTCGTGGCTACGGCTGCGGAGGCTCAACTGACTGGAACACTACCTAAACAGGAAATATTCAAAGATAACGACAAAAACTAGCACAATTTAAATCACACACAAAAGTTGGCTACTGCTGCTACGGCTGCGGAGGCTCAACTGACTGGAACACTACCTAAACAGGAAATATTCAAAGATAACGACAAAAACTAGCACAATTTAAATCACACACAAAAGTTGGCTACTGCTGCGCTGCTGACTCACTGCCTACACAGAAAATTCAAAGATAAAAACAAAGTCTATCTACCACACTTTAGATTAAATACACAAGAAAGTCGATGACTGCTGCTCACGGCGGCGGTTGCTCGACATGCTGATTCACTGCCTACACAGAAAATTCAAAGATAAAAACAAAGTCTAACACACTTTAGATTAAACACACAAGAAAGTCGATGACAGCTGCTCACGGCTTTCCAGCTAACCCCTCCTCCCCCTCAACCGAGCCACGTGATTTATGGATTCCCCTAACTTCACGAAACGATTAAAATCACTTAATAATGTTGCAATCGGTTCGCATACGTGTGTACTGAGGTTATCTACTCCTTGCTCGCGTATGCGGGCACTGTTTGCTCCAGTGGAGAATATAGTGAGCTGTTCTTCTTCTTCTTTGGGGACATCCTTTGCCCTCCCTTTCCTGAGCTTACTAGGGACTTACCGCCACACGGCCCACTCCTGCGGGAGTGGAACCCCCTGGCGCAAGATTTAGGATTGCTCCTGGGCCTGGCTAACCTAACAGTGACAACAAGGGTCCAGAGCAACTTCCCCCCTTGTTAGTACCTCAACAGTAGGGTATGTCTTCAGCGGCCGACTTTCTCCGCACTACTACAGCGGTTGCCCTCACCAGTTATAGCCGAACCACAGGATACAGCATCAGGAAGTTGTCTCCACAACTCTTCCGAAGAAGACAACGAAGACATCAATGCTGGGATAACATCCTTAAAACGCTGCGCAGCAACTCCTACTACAGGCAAAGCCCACACGAAGAGGATGGTTAAAGCCTGTATGAGAAAGAGGTCTACACGGCTCCCAAGAAGTCTAGAGGTTGGACGACACTGGTCGATGCAGTCCAATCACAAATTTCCCCTACTCAGAGACTTCCTACCGCCTACCCCGCTGGGGCCTCCGAGATGACCGGAGCTGATACTGATGATGAGCAGCAAAACCTCCCACTGTCAAACCAACCAACTGATGATGGCTTCGAGCACCCGCGGCGTACAGCAAAAGCCGCTTCCTCAGCTCAGAACCCCTCAATGGTTGAAACAGCCAACAAGTTTAAACCACTACAGACAGATCCTTCACCAACAGAAACCACAACAGCACCAAATGAACCGAGATCGGCGCACATCCCTCCGATTGTAGTGCAATTTGAGGAAAACTACAAGACCCTGCATGATAGAATTGAAGCAGTGGTGAAGAGTTCTTTCGCCGCCAAGACCGCCGGCGGTGACAAAATAAAGTTCACTTTCACCACAGTAGAAGATTATACTGCCGCCACAGGGATGCTACAGGAAAGCGGGACCCCGTACTATACTTTCCCTATTGGAGCAGTTCCACTACTGAAGGTGGTCTTCAGGGGTATTCCCAGAACCCTACCAACAGAAGACCTAAAAGACGAACTCACCGAGATGGGTTTTACTGTCCAGACTGTAGCCCAACTCCTACGCCCAGGCAGCAATGTGTTAATGCCACTGTTCTTAGTGGTGCTGGCAGATGTTCCAGAAAATAGGGGCATATTGGGGTGGACAAGATCTGCTACCTCAAAGTGCAGGTAGAAAAACTCCGGTCAACGGCTGGCCCAACCCAATGCTTCAACTGCCAGCGCTTTGGCCATCAGGCGAAGAATTGCAAAATGCCTCCCATCTGTGTGAAGTGCGCGGGACAACATGACTCCAACCTGTGCAACACACAGAAAGGAAAAGATGCTGCTAAATGTTCCAACTGTGGAGGTGGTCATGTTGCTAGTTATAAAGGCTGCACGGCCTACAAGAGGGCTCGAGATAGGCAGGAGGGGTCTAGTAACGGAGAAGGAAAAGTTACCCCCCAACCAATCTCACACTTCAACCCAAAAAGGAGCGTCGTCTAAATCATTGCAGGAAACTGTGCAAAATCAGCCTCTGGATCAAGTCCAAGCTACTGAGAGCTCCGAAGGGAAGACCATTAAGACTCTTCCCAACACTGCCAAGACACAGACTATTAAGAAACCACGAAGAAAGCGTAAAACAGGTAGGACACAAACACAAAATCGAGACGATGGGAAGCCAGCCCCCTCAAGTGAGAACCAGGATACGGCATTAGCGAGTCCTACTATGCCAACTGAAACACCAGGTGATAACCATACCAGGGAACCTGTGAATACCGCCGAGAAAATGGACTTACCGCTTGATGGAATGACCACCAGGCAGAGAAGAACGCAATTCCCTAACCAAAAGTTCAATCAAAACGATGCCGAGGGCTTGGTGAACGGAAGTTTCGAGAGGCTGACTAACATGCTAGAGACATCATGAAAATGATGTGTACTCTTACTGAGCAGCTGGGAACTCTAACCACAGCGATGACGAAAGCCCTGGCTGCCCCAAAATGCGCACACTGCACACATATGAATAGACGAATACCAATGTATCTCCTATCCTTGTGTATATGGAAACGCAAATGGCATCCACAGCCAAGTACATGAGTTCAGGCAATTCCTCCACGAACAGTCAATTGACGTGTGCCTTGTATCGGAGACTCAGTTGAAAACAAGGAATAAATATCCCAGTCGCAAACTACAACTGTTACCGCAAGGACAGGCCTACTGCTGCAGGCGGAGTCGCAATCTATATTAAAAGAACCATCCCTCATCAGGAAATTGTTGTGCCAGCCATGCAACAAATAGAAGCTGTGGGTATCAAAGTGGACACAGCCAGCGGTCCGCTAACCATAGTCTCAGCGTACCGGCCACCGCGCAGAATCCCAGTAGAAGCGGACATCACGGCTCTGACTTCCATTCGGGGTAAATTACTAGTCGGTGGCGATTTAAATGCTAAGCACACCGACTGGAACAGTAGAGTTGCAAACCAGGCGGGAACCTTACTGCGACGATTGACTAACAGACACAAGTTGTGTGTGGTAGGGCCAGAAGAGCCCACATTTTACCCACACAATGGTGGCAGACCAGATGTTCTTGACATAGTAATTACAAAGACATTCAAGGCTTCATGGCAGCCTCATCAATTAATCGGCTGTCATCAGACCACTGCCCGGTCATGGTTGAGATCGACATCGGACCATGGCAGTATATGGAAGAAACCAAGCCGGATTTTCAAAGAACAAATTGGAGACTATACCAAGAATTACTTCAAGCCGAATTCAACGATATAAGGGACATAGGGCAACATTGACGAAGCCGTGCAAAAATTTGAAATTGCTGTGAACAACATATCTGCAGCCACGACGCCACTAAAGACCTCCAAGCCGCTACTCTCTCTACAGTTACCTTCCGCAAGTTTTGGCCCAAATCCGCCACAAAAATAGGGTTGCAAAAGAATGGAGGCAAACAAGAATCCCAGCCACGAAACGTCTACTGAATCGCCTACAAAGAGAAATCAAAGCCTCTCTGTTACAACATAGAAACCGGCAGTGGAGTGCTCGAATTTCGATGCTCGACACAGACGACGGAAGCCTATGGGATGCACACTCGGAAATTCACTAGACGGAAACGCCGACTCCCACCACTCCATGGAGAAAGGGGATTAGCTTACAACCCGGAGGAGAAAGCTAATACACTAGCTGATACTTTGAGAAGAATTTCCGCCCATCCGAAAAAGATGTGAACTACCAACACCTGGCAGAAGTGCGCCGCCGATTGCAAACTTACCTAAATGCTGAAGATGATTACGAAATCGACCCCATTACTCCGGAGGAAGACACAAGTTGCATATCCAAGCTTCCTCCACGGAAAGCTCCGGGTCGTGACAAAATCATGAATCTCCTGATCATGAAACTCCCACCTGGTGCCATCAAGTACCTTACAGAAATTTTCAACAAAATATTAAGGCATCAAGTATATCCTCACAGCTGGAACCACGCGGTGGTATTTGGGGTGCATAAGAGTGGCAAAGATCCTCACTTCCCCCAATACTACAGGCCCATCAGCTTACTACCGCCATTAGCAAAGTCTTCGAGAAGTTACTGCTTCGGCGACTGTATACTCACATTGAAGACAACAACATCATCCCCGATCATCAGTTGGGATTTAGAAAGAGGTCACTCTACCACGCAACAACTCATGAGGGTTGTAGAAATGGGCGACTAGAGCCTTCAATTTCAAAGAGTACTGCGGACTGGTAATGCTAGACATATCCCCGCGCATTTGACTCCGTGTGGCATTCGGGACTTTTACTCAAGCTATATGAGCAGGATTCCCAGGGCCTTATGTTAAACTCTTTAAAGCTACCTCTCTGACCGTTCCTTCAGTGTTCGCGTAGATAAAGCATTCTCTACCAGCAGACAGATCAGGGCTGGGGTCCCGCAAGGCTCCGTCCTTGGACCTGTTCTGTACTCGCTCTACACTGCGGATGTTCCGAACAATCCTGGGGTGGAGGTCGCGACGTATGCGGATGACACGGCATACTTCACCTATAGTCGCAGCAGAGCTATTGTCACTAGACGGCTCCAAGAGGTATTTGCAGAAAACTTTATCCTGGGCGAGACGATGGAGAATCGAGATTAACGCGACAAAACTCAGGCCATAATGCTAACGCGTAGACTTGACACCCAGTTCCAGGCAATACCAGCGCCTAAACTACAGTTGGATGGAAATGACATCGCCTGGTCGACGACCGCTCGCTACCTGGGCGTCACGCTTGACGGAAACTCACGTGGGGCCCCCACATTGAGGACGTTTCGTCGACGGGCAAGCGCTAGACTACAAGAATTATACCCTTTGTTAAACAAAAAACAGTCTCCTTCCGCCGCCCGCAGGAGTTAGAGTCTACACAGCCCTCATCAGACCAATAATTGAATATGCCAGCCCAGTGTGGGCATACGCTGCTGTTAACCACATACAAAGGCTTCCAAGTCATCCAAAACAGAGCATTAAAAAGAGCCCTGGCACCTTCCGAGCAGGTTTCCAACCGACCCTCTACACGAGGCGACATTACTGCCTAAACTCATAGAAAGATTTCGACAAATTGCAAGGAACTTCTATAAAAACACCATAAAGACAAATAACCCAGTGGTACGTAACATCGGACAATATGACCCTACTATTGGCCGACATAAACGACCTCTGAACCTCCTACACTAAATTCACCATCATGAAGACCCACCATACGTGAAGTGAAAGACAAAACCATTGTTAATAGGAGAAAATGTCCTAGGACAAAACTCCAATAATCACTGCCAACAATGAAAGGCAGATACTGGTGACATGGCAATAACAAATCTGAGGACAAGTTGCTTTACACACATATGACGTCACGCGCGACGAGATCACATGAAATATTGTTTGCGTGAGAACTTAAACAGTTTAACATTTACACATGTTTTTATGTACTTATAAACCTTTATTTAAGTAAAGTACAGTTTTTCTTGGCTAAATATTTTTAATGGTCAATTTAAAATACTTTCTGAAAATTTGTCCGGTCTGCTATTCTGTTACGTAGCTATACGGTCTAACTTCTATATACTACTGCGAGATGCAATTATGTTTTTTGATGACCGCGAATCTGTTGTTCCGATTTTGCTCATATTTTCAATAAATGCCTGATAACCAACAAAACATTCTGAATAGTGTCCTTAGTCTTCGATTGGCGAAACTATGGCTTCATGTTGATGCGAAGTTGAAAGCTTATAAATTACTAAACAATAATTAAGAAATTGGTAAACATTGTCTTTTGAACGCGATCTATACATCGTAATAGTTTCTTTGTTCCACTGGCGTTGCGTTAATTGTGACATAATGGATTTTAAGAGGGAGGTCCTACACCCTACTGACATCGTACGTGAGCGAAGTAACCGAAGTTGCTGGTAATATCCAAAATTTATTCCATCGTTTATCTGTGAAACATCAGTACAAATCTCAAAATTCGCGTGGACGAAGTCGCTGATACAGTTGGTATAATATAATATTAGTAACATTAATCAGATAATAGAAGTGGCGGCCTGGGAGAAGCCAAGTCCAGAACTAGATGAATGTGTGTTGATGGATAATAGTGAGTGTACGCAAATTGTAATGTTAGTATAGCAATTCTTTGTTTTTAGTTTTTAAATGAAAAATTCGGATACAAAGGTTATATACCTGGACTGGATGTCGTAATATGAGATGTGTCATCATCAGACTGACGACTAATAAAATCAGTCTTGCGCTTTTTGCACAAAGAGCGTCTTATGTCGTTCATAACTTGAACAAAGACTGACAAGTACATACGATCACTCACTCGTCTTGCGACTCTGTTGGTTGTAGCTAAACGTCATGCCACACTTGCTCCATAATGATCCCCACCAAACTATTTACCTATTGTTGGCGCTCATGCGATTGAAGTGAGTTCAAAGGATACCGCGTGCAGTCCAACACTCTGCCGGCACCCAGCCGTGTGGTCCTGTAGGTGGTGTTGTCCGGAGTCGGGCTGATAGATGCGGATAAAGTATAGAAGGAGTTCGAGAATTTCAGATCTTTTACGACCAGATGTTGTTTTCCTGTTACTGAATGTCTTAAGAAATGTCTTTTCTCTTCAGACACACTTCCAAGCTCATCGCATAATCGTACACTCTCGTATATTGCATTATTTTAAAACATTCGTAAAATTTCGTTTCAACAGATGTTCTGAACGTTTATGCACTGGAGTATCAAATATACAGTACATTGTACAAAAAAAGAGTACGTTTACTTTATGATTTTTGTAATATCTAGATTTGTTCTGGTGACTCTAAGGCCTACGGCGTAGAATGAGATATAGAACATCCCCGGTTGAAATCCCGGTCTAGAGTGCAATTTTTACTGGACTTAAAATGATCTTCACCTCTGGCAAAGCATTGATTTATTAATCCGAAGTTGCTAGGACTCTCCGTCATTGGAATTTTTGGGCCGATAGGGGGGGAGGCACCAATGCAGCCCTGGTGCACCCCCCTAGAAGCAATCCTGCCGGCGCACATGTGTGGTTACATATCAATCTCTCCATTAGTTTACCTACAACTGATGTTGAACTGATTGTAACTTAATTTTCAGCTCTATTTGTTACCGCTCTATTATTTACGGGAACTACTATCCCACTACTCCAGTCAATTGGTAAGCAGCAAGTATCGGAACTCAATTTAATTAACATTTCAATATAAGGTGTAGTGTCGCATCTTATTATCTTTTAAACACCTGTAGTATTATTATTAACACCAGTGGCCTCGTGGAATTTTAGCATTTTTAGTTCCTTCATTACATCCTTAGGATAAATTTCAAATTTTTCACATTTCTAATTGTGTGGGTAGGCACGTTACAGTTTTATTTTAGATAGCAATAGAAATTTCTGGATGCATGTCAGTGATCCCCTGCAACAATAATATTTTGCATCTTAGGCACCTTGTTTACCATTAATATTTATCTTTTGTTGGTAAGGGTTGTAAAGGGTGCACCAGCCAAGGGAGGTAATTGGGTTACAAAACTTTGTTCCGACAATTACTTGATTATGGTTGCGTAGTTTGGGACTCACAATCTGTGGGTCCAAAAATAGGAGATTGAGCGCGTGCAAAGGAAAGCAGCTAGATTTGTTTGTGGAAATTACCACAGGACGCAGTCAGTAACTGATAAGTAAAATGGCAGCATTGGAAAATAGGAAGATGATGAAGGGGATGAAGGTATTTGTTGGTGATGGGGACTGGACATGGAAAGGAAAGGATAACCAGGGGCACTCGACTTCAACTGTCGCTCGATGTCATGCATAAGGGCATGGGCGCCGGGAGGGGGGTGCAAGGGGGTGCACTTGCACCCCCCTGGCATCCCGGGTCGCCCGTAAATTTGGGCCGATAGGGGGTGGGGAGCACCAATTACGGCCCTGGTGCACCCCCCTGGATCCCGGGTGCACCCACCCTACATCCCGCATCCGGGTCGCCGTGTGGTCAGTAGTAGACCTAAAAAAAAAAATGGTTGCCCAGCCGGAAATTTTTGGACCGATAGGGGGGGGGGCACCAACGCAGCCCTGGTGCACCCCCCTAGAAGCAATCCTGCCGGCGCCCATGCATAAGGGATTGCGAACCTTTTCTTTTATAGGTACGGTGTAAGGGATTACCAAGGGAAGCGTTGAGTAGTTTACTAAAAGGCGGAAGGATTTTAAAATCGTAATTGGCAATAGCACGTGAGTGGAGGAATTTAATCCATCACAAATAAATTAAATTCATTTAAATCGAACTCATGCACCAACAAAAAACCGAATGTTATGTTATCTTATAGTTAATCAGAGAAATGATAAAGTGTGAGAGAATGATAGTTTTGTGTGTATGTGTGTGCGTGTGTCCGTCTGCTTAAAATTATTTTTGATTTATCCCATATCATTTGTACTTTGTGCTAAGTATGATGCAAAGGGACCAATAAATAAATACAATGTAAAAATTCAGGGAAAATTAAATTTCAACTAAAAGTTAAGATACGGTACATTGCAATTAAAAATAATTTTTTGTAAACGTTTTTCTTATTACTATGAGAAGAGTGAATATAAAGATACTAGACAAACATGTTGAGATATAAAGTGGATCTTGGATTTTCACAAATCTACTCATTTACTGACTTTCATTGACGTGGATTATTTAGAAAGTAAATTGTTGGTATATCCATAAATTCTATATGCGTCGACGGAATTAGGTAAAGGCTAGCAACAATTTAGATTTTAGTCAGCAAAGCTCTAAGATTTGAGGGCAGTAGTTGAGAGTGGAATTCTTACTCTAGAACATTAAGTATCTCTGCAGCAGAGCCTAACAGCTGTTGTGGAAGAGCGTTGTTATTTACTGTGAAGTTATATTGCGTTTTCTTGTCTCAAAACAACAGAAGGAGGTGATATGGAGCCTATAAATGCTGTGTATATTCTTGAAGAGGTAGGTTTACTACTTAAAGCTGCTTACGGAGTCGAACAGCACAGTTTAATGCCCACAAAAACAGAACACACTGTTCAGTAGCATGCTTTTCGTTTTGGTTTGT
Organism: Vandiemenella viatica; assembly: GCA_031002005.1. Classification (NCBI taxonomy): domain Eukaryota; kingdom Metazoa; phylum Arthropoda; class Insecta; order Orthoptera; family Morabidae; genus Vandiemenella; species Vandiemenella viatica. The sequence continues at coordinate 22,969 of JARYHS010005933.1, forward strand.
AAACAATTGCGTCTTAGCTCATTTTGCTCGTTAAACTGTATGAGTCGACCACATGATGTTCACGATACCTTTAAATAAGTTGTGTTGATCGTCTGAAGAAAAGTGGAGCAAATACATATACAGTAACTAAACGAGTTTGTTACTGTTTAACTGTAATAAATTCGTGGACGAAACCGAAGAAAAATGTCCTTTTTGCAGCATTTACTCCGCAAATGTATTTTTTATATGAAAATTATTACAGGCAAGGGTATTATAACTGAAATACCATTTACTACATTTGTATTCTACAATGAGTGCTATCAGTGTTTTTGTTTATGTTTAGTGTTTATCTGAAAATTTTGCGAAACTTCTGAGAAACCCCTTATTATTAGTTGTCTGAAGGCGTTTTCTTGAGTATCTTGCTTTCCATTTTCAGTTAAATATAAAGTTCTTAAAGTGGATTTATGCTTCCCAGTCAACGGGATGTGACTGATTGAAACTATTTTTGTATATAATGGGCAGAAAATTAGAAAAGTTTCACTCTTTAGTCTAAGCTACACGTTTAGATTTCACATTTGTTAGTATCCACATGCTGCTAACAGAATTTTCCTGCACAAGTCTACTGATAAATTATTCACATGTGTCGCATTAGTTAGGGGGTGTTCTCAGTGAAGTATTGTTCATATGTTTCAAAGCACTGACTTGTATTTTGCTCCAAATAACGTAGTTGTGTATCCTGTAAAATTCCTGCTCTTTAGTAGCTGAAGATGGTAAGATAAAAAATTATATACGGTGCTCATATATTTCTATTAAAATGTATGCAAGTATGTAATATTGAAGTGATTTTTTGTTGTGTGGGTGAATTGTAACAAGTAATGTGCTCTTCCTTACTGCAATGACACATAACCATCGACCAAGGTGTAAGATTAATGATAGATTCTGTTTCATGATGAGAACAAGTTGTTTCACCACTTGCAGCTTCATTGGTGATTTAAATCAAGTTGTATAGACTCACTTAGTGTCGTTGTTGGTGCTTTCAGTTATGAGTCTGTCATGCTAATTAACAGCTGGTAGTAATAGACATTCTGAAGTCAAAACTAAGTATTCTTATGAGTTTTTGAATGGCTCATAGATAATACTAACTTCAACTGCCTTTTCTTTTTTGTAAAAATCACTGATTTTCTCCATACAGTGCTTAACAGGACATTGTATTTGTGTTTGCTTAATGAAAACACAACGATTTTATGACATGCCCTGTTGTCGAATTGCTGAGTTTGTATTGTAACATCTCACTATGAATTTGTGAAGATTACATCAATTTGACGTGATGGGCATACCATTATTTACACTGAAGATGAGTTTACTCTTGATAGGCCATTGACTGTCAATATATGTGCTAAACATAGAGCTCCATTTATACTTAAATGTGTCATGTGTATGATTTTCTTGTCGTTTTTCCTCCCAAGTAGTGTTTTCTTTGCTGATAGCAAGTGATATGAATGTTAACATGTCTTGGAAGCCATTCCATTGAGCCAGCAATATTCTCTGCTGCTTAGTAAAATACTTGTTAATCAACCTGTGCAATTTTCTATAAAATATCATTGTCTGCCTTTAGCCTCACATTGCTTCTAATTGCATATTCTTAATAATGTTCATTGCCAAGCTATTTCCACTCTTTTAAAAACAGTTTTTAATT
>JARYHS010005934.1:0-24639 GCA_031002005.1 Vandiemenella viatica
AAAAACTACTGCCTCAAAACTCGCACCATCGTCATCCTCTTTAGGTTACTCTCCAGGGAGAATCTCCTATACCGATGTTCTAGAGGTCTCGCTCTTCACATTTTCAGTCTTCATTCTTTCACATTTTTCAAATTCAAGACGCCTTTTCACAAGATCTTTCTGGAGGCTCTACAGCTGACCCAAGCTCCTGGCCGCAACTGCTTTTGCAACCTCGATTACGTTCTTGCAGCTTTCATTAACTGGACTTTACAAGGCATAGGTAAGCTGACCGTTAAGAATTACTTCTCATATTCACTTTAAGTATGAAAAAATAAGGCTCTGGTTAGGCAACTTGTTGGGGATCCGGTTTGTGCAACTAAGACTGTATTTTTTTCAACCTAATAATAGCTAACCAAACTTTCTCGACAAAACAGTTTAGTGATAAACATTACAAAAAAAACCTTATCATTTAAGAGAATATTCAGGTCAGAAGGTTTGCTTCCCAGATCCAGGAGAGAAATTTTAAAAATATAGCAGAATGTAAAACGTTTCTCCACTGCCAAAGCATGTAAATGGCGATCTGAGGCGAGCCATTCTGCTACAGAGTGTCAGAAGCATAAACTGCTATCTACACTTGATTCTGCTAGAGTTCAGTCAGGAGACCGGGGTCCACTTCAGTACTACTACGCTGACACAAATGGGACACGTAGATTTAAGAGTAACACGTGACGCTGCTGAAACAAACGCGTTTAGTTTTTTAAACAAAAAGCAGCGTCTTGAGGTTAGTATCGCACTTGTCCAGAGCTATTCAACTACAGACTAATAATTTCTCGTAATTCTGTGCAGGTGGTAGTGAGCATGGAGGAAAGAAATATATGGAGACGACGCAAGAGACCTTCACCACGCATTGAAGTGACGCCGGCCGGAGGAGGAGTGGGGGGGGGGGGGTCATGGCCTATCCCATACAGACACGGGGTATATGTACAAAAACCTCAACGGATAAACGTAACACCGCAATATGGTGATGGATTATTATGTAACTCGATGAGACAAATAAAAAATGAAGAATATTTTTCTTGATGTATTGCTTAGTTTTTGAGATATTCTGTCTCAAACGTGAAATGTTTTTGGTTGAAATTCAGAAGAAAAAATTGGTCAAAGTCAACTTTGATGATGGATTCTTATTTAAAAAGACGAGAGAAATAAAAAATAAAGAATAAAAATTTTTGATATCTCGCCCTAGTTCTCGAGATATACTGTCTCAAAAGTGAGGTGTCTTGAGTTGAAATATAGAAGAAAATTTCGCAAAAGTCAAATTTAATGATCGATTCTTATGTAACATGACGAGACAAATCGAAAATAAAGAATAAAAATTTTCGATATATTGCCTTAGTTTTCGGGATATACTGGGATTGGGATGATATGCAGGCCAGGACCAAAAATTAATTCTGCCAAAGCCACAATGAATTACATGGTGGACATGCAGAATGGATATTTCAGTTTTCTTACTACCACTTTGGTTAAGGTTGAAATGCGGCCTAGACCAGAATAAAAATAGTTATCTTGTTACCATACATCGTAAGTTTAATTGGGAATAGCTGGAAGTAGTTTCCATCGTGATACACGTTTTGTCACTAACTTGGTTCTCATGAAATTACTAACAGTAACAGTTAAATCCTTTATCCCTTATGGAACAACAAATCCATTCTGGTACAGACTGCATTTAGACCTAACCACAATCTCCATTAAATTGCCAATAAAGAATCAAACTATGTAGACACACCCACACACGCGTATTTTAATGGCAAACTGTATTTGCGGTAACAACGTCGTTTGCTTCATCAATCTTCCTAGATGGCATAGCATAATTTAACACATTTAATTTCATCATACACTGTCAGTATAAACTGTAACGTGACGAATGAAAGCGCAATACTAAATTCACTGAATCGCGATGTAAAACACACCCGTTTAAATCACATTTTAAATACTCGTTAAAAAGTAATGCTAGTCTATTACGTGAAAAATAGCAAGGTATGCTGATTTTCTACACTGCACCAACAAAAATTTGAGAACAAGGTCATCCCATTGAGTGCTATGACTAAATATTTATAGACAGGCATCAAAGTTTGCAATTCAAACTACCCACTTCAACAACGATAATTAGAATTCAACTTCGTTATGAAATGATATTCCTGCTTCTTTCCTCTCTTGCCTATTTGTGCAACACAAGATGGCATTATAAAACACTTATACACATTACAAAATGAAATAATCACAGCATCTAACACAATGTGAACTTCGCATTTGTTTGGGATCGCAATATCGCCGCTGCCACCACTGCGCATTTCCGAGAGTTTAGAGCCGGCTTCACAGATTTAACGTCACTTCACCTCCATATATTTCCTTCCTCCATGGTATTGAGCTGTGCAGTATCACCTCTGGAGTGCTCGCGGGGTGCCAGCGGGGCGCTCTGTTGGCGGCTAGTGGAACTGCACTTTGCTGTGACCGAGTATCTCCGGCCTACCCCGAGACTCGCTGAGTGCTGACAAACTGTTGCTCATCCAATAGGCAAGTCTCCTTGTATTACTTTCTGTTGATAATATTACCTTACACAGTGCCGTCAGTACTTGTCACAGTTAAGAAACACACAACAGCGTGTGAATATTTATTTCCGTCATTTAATTATTTACTAGGCAGCGTAGGGGCTGGAGTGCTGGCTCCGCATGGCGAAGGTCGCCGGTTCGAGTCCGGCCGCAGGCAGGAGTGTATAAATGTTGTGTCTGTGAATGTCTTATCCGTCGTGTGGAGTGTATTACTAGCTGGAGAAATGCGTCATGGAAAAAGCTGAAAGCACATTTTTGGGTCTGAAAGCTACACGTGAATACCACACTATCTCTCAAGTGATACTCGCATTTCACGACCAACAAACATTTGTTTCACTGACACCGGCCGTAGTGGGATGAGCGGTAACGTTCTGGCATCAGGAGGACGTGGGTTACGAATCCCCATCTGGGTATTTGGATTTTCGATAGATTACACAAATCACTCCAGGGGAATGCCGGGATGCTTCCTTCAAAAGGACATGGCAAATTCCTTCTTATTTTTTTCCCCACGTCCATTCCCTTTCCTTGTCCTCAGTCGTATCCCGCGTCTAATGACCGCAATGTTAACAAGGCGTTAAGACATAAGAAAATAATAATAATAAAAGAATCATTGCTCTTGTCATCGGAAAAGATGAACATTTTACTGTTCCCACAGAAAAAGCCTTTATCACTACTTCTCCCCACTATACAGAGCTGGCGGTTAGGGAGCGTTCATATACTACATGGCTCTGTCTATGGGGGTGAGGGATAGGCTGGAAAGCTACGATGGACTACGTGGATGGGAGAGGGGGTGGGTTTCCCGTGCCAAGCCGTAGTAATTTTTCATTGATATTTATTGTTTTAAATTACACACTTGTATAAGTTCCATCTAAAGCGAATACAAACTGTATAAAAAAAATTGAAAAAATTAGGTGGGTGGAAATAGGTAGAAGGGATGGGGTTGGTCAACCAAAAGCGGACAGTATTTTTCTGTTTACTTTAATTGTATAAATAAATAGTTACATCGAAATTGGATAAAAACTGGGGATTTCTATATAAATTAAGGGTGTAAAGGGGGCGAGGGTGGTATTTTATTTTTATTTTAAATAATTAATCTTCTCCATGAATAGATACATAAATGTGCCAAGCTTCATTGTAATTGTTCAACTGTAGCTTTGTTTAAGGAACATTGAGAAAAATTAAGGGGGTTGGAAGAGGGAGAAGGGATGGGTTGGTAAATTAAAACATGAAAGTAATTTTTTGTTTATTTTTAATTGTATATGTGATAAGTTCCATCGAAATCGGATAAAAACTGTGGATTTCTATATAAATTTAGGGGTTTCTAGGGAGTGGTGGTGGTTTTTTATTTTTATTATAAATCAGAAATCTTCTCCATGAATAGATACATAAATGTGAAAACTTTCATGGTGATCGATCAAAAGGCGCCAACTGCAGATTTGTGTATGAACATTTAGAAAAATTAAGGGGTTGGGTTGGGTTAGGTTACGTTACATTAGATTAGGTTAGGTTAGGTTAGACTAGGTTAGGTTAGGTTAGGTTAGGTTAGGTTAGGTTAGGTTAGGTTAGGTTAGGTTAGGTTATGTTAGGTTAGGCTAGGTTAGGTTAGGTTAGACTAGGTTAGGTTAGGTTAGGTTAGGTTAGGTTAGGTTAGGTTAGGTTAGGTTAGGCTAGGCTAGGTTAGGTTAGGTTAGGCTAGGTTAGGTTAGGTTAGGTTATGTTAGGTTATGTTATGTTAGGCTAGGTTAGGTTACGTTAGATCAATAATTACAAAATAGATCATTCTGTTGACTTAGTTGGTTAAGGTATGTGTCCAAGGATCAGACAGGTCCTTTTAGAAATTTCATCCCTGGCTGTAATTTTTACAGCTTTTAAAAATGACCCACACCTCATGAAAAACTTTGATATTATTCATGCTAAGTGTGCTAGGATACTCCATGGCTTAGATTCTATATAAAAAGCTGTAGGTCTCTTTTCTCCAGTATGATTACGCGGTTTGAGCATCTGTGATATAGGTGCATATGAGGTTAATTAAAACTCTGGCATACAGCAGCCGAACAATCCTTTCGGAACCCCACCTAAAATAATACAGACATACTGCCAACTGCCTAAACAAATTTGCCACAAAGACAGACAAACATACATGAGCGATGGAAATAAAGACGAAAATAGGAAAAAGAAAGAAGGACTTGTTCTTATCGAACAAGATAACTTCAACGAGAGAATATAATTAAAAATGAAGATAACTAAACTGAACAAAAAAAATTATGCAATAAATCACATTCTGAACACTGAGTTGCACTATTTCTCTCATTAAATCGAGAAAAAATCAATGTAAATGAACGTTTTATAAATCAGCGGCAGGCGATCGGGTTGCTACCTAAACAACCAGAGGTGGTACTGGGAACCACAAGGAGCGTCGAGCCGTATGGGCCGTGCCATCTCTCGGCTACTGCGTGAACGACAAAGAGCGTCGAGTCGAGCAGGCAGTTCCATCTGTCAGCTAGAGGGGAAACCAGAAGGATGGTCAGCCCACACAGGCAGTTCCATCTTCCGGCTAGTAGAGGAACTGCAAGGAGCGTCGAGTAATACTTTCCAAAGATATATATTATCCGGATAGTGAAAATCTATCCAATGAAGCATGCTGATTTAGATCGAAAAAAATTTCCAATAACTTCGAAATGTGTCTCATCCTTCGCCAGCTACCAACTACTTTCATAACTAGTTTCAACGCAGGCAAACACGACTGTGGTGATAGCAGGAAATTACATCAAAATCCATCACCAGATTGCGGCTTCACGTTTATCCCCTTGAGGTCTTTGTACATATTCCCCGTGTCTGTATGGATAGGTAATATGGTGGCTACTCCTCCCCACTCCTACTCCACCCGCCGTCACTTCAATGCGTCGTGAAGGTCCCTTGCGTAGTCTACATATATTTCTATCCTCCATGATTCCTCCAAGCCAGACAAGTGAAGAGAACAAATACTCACTCACCCAGGGAGGAACCTGGACCAGCGAAGAAACCAACCACTAACTGTGACGCAATAGTTTATCACAATGACAAACAGATCACAGCATTCCGTGGATTCAAGTTGACATTCTCTTATTCCTGTCTCATACAAACTATTACCGAGATTATATTTTGGATGAAATGAAACATTATGTGGGTGTCAAAATTATAGGCGCCTTCTTTACTTTCTCAACAATGTTCATTGTGATTATTCAGATTTTTAATGGACAGATCAATATACAATGAATGGAACAGAAAATCTTAAATATTCAATGCATTTCCTTGGTGCTGTTTCTCAGTTAACTGATTTCCACGCCATTACATCTCGCTAGTCAGCTGTTTCTGTTGGAATTCTGACTGGCTGCAGGGTCCCAGCTCAGGAGTGTTCCTCGCAAATTTAGGGGCTGCACATATGGGTTTGAATTTTTTGGGCCATTTATAATTTAGGGGGAATTTTTAGAGAATCTGATTTCTTTACATACTGAATATCTAAATAGTTACATCAAGTACAGTACCTCCTTAGTAAAAATTCAGAGTTTTCTATAGCTGGATTTTTTTTCTGATTACAAAACACAATATCCATAATGTTTAGTGCTAGTGTCTAGTATTTAACCATTTTTTTTGTTATCTATGGAAAAATATTGGTTGTAGCAGCAAGCAACGTGAAACAATCTTGCCATCGTACTTATTTCTGGTCGAATTAATTGTGCTACCGATATTGTGTCTATACGCAATTTGTTTATATGCTTAAGAATAGGGAATAGTGAAATTAATGAAAAACAATCAAAAGTACGCAAAAACTTGGGAAACAACTCCAGATTTAAAATGAAAGTAGTTTCATTATTATTTATTACTGTAGTAAATCAGGTGTATTTAAACAATATTCAATATTTTCCGTTCCTTACCATAGGATTATGGCCGCTATTGAATTACAACTGTAACAGTTCTTCGATGAAATTGATAAGTGGTATTTTATTCTAGTTAACTAAATTGAAAAAAAAAAAAAAAAAAAAAACATTAAGCCTGTACATATGTTTCTTGGAGTGGATTCTGGTCGGGTACAGGATGGTGGTGGATTTTTTTTGTTTTTGCGTAAGGTTTTGTAATGATTGGTGGTGCTTAGAACGGTATGATGAATTTTTCATGATTGAAACCATAGGTACTGAAATGTTTTACTTAAGCCTATTTAGGGCTTTATCTGACAATTTTTGTGAGCAATTTTTGGTGTTTTAGAGTGTAGCGCAATGTTTACATAGATCCCGAGGCTTAAAAGTTACATCAAGCCTGTTTACTCCAAAAATCACACTCTGTAGATACAGCAGCCAGACTACACCATATCTAGAAACTTGAAAGAGAGCAGGCAAGACGGACAGTAGAGACCCACACACTGTGCTGTGGTGACATACTGTTTGCTTGTTAACTGAATTCAGTTCGACAATTGATGAGGAGTAAGTGAAGGTTGGCCAAGTGTTTGATGTCGTAAGTCTTTCAGAAAATGTAATCAAGCACTCAGAATACTGTCTGTTGACACAGGATTTAGTATCATGGTTTTGAAGTTCGGCCACATTTTAGGTGCAATCCAGGGAAGCTATTCTGGTATAATTTTTTTTTTCTCCACACCAGACAGGTTGAATCAGTACCAGGATTAGCCACGTAGCAGGAGGTAGCCTCGCGCCTCCTAGGCTAGATGGGTGACCTTTTTTGAGAGACACTTTAATAAATAAAAATTTTGCATAGTTTATTATCGTTCAAGAAAGTGACATTGGATTTTCAGTTAAGTGCATATAGTCAGGTACGTTGTATTGTGTGAAATATTAAATGCAGGAGGTGAGGTTAAAGTATTAAAAACGAATGTGAGTGCAACAGCTTGAAACTATTTGGGGAGAGTTTTATAGGGATACAAATTTATTAAAATAAATGTAGGGAATTTTTAGGGGCGTTCGCGTAACATACTGAAAATAATTTTTGAACCTTATTGTTGAGAAAACAACTGACAGAAAAAATTCCATAGTGGTGATACAAATGCTTCTGGTTTATCATGCGGTAGAATCTTCTGATATATTTTATTTGAATTTAGAAATAGTTGTGTGCTTAATTGAAAAAGAAAGGATAGTTTTAATTTTAAGAGTCTGAAAATATTATGAACAAATATGTTTGGATTAATTCTGTAGTTCTGTCGAAACCCTTTCTATTTTCTGTTGTTATTTTTTGAGTTCCAGGAGCTGAAGTTGCCTGGAAGACTGACTGTTACTTAGAAACAAAAGTTGTGTGGTGTGTCTTGATTTAAAATTGACCTGTTTGTGGAGATGTAGATTGTTATACCCATACAGTTTAGATACTAAACATACACGTCATTATTTACAGTTTATGCATTTATTTCAGATTGGATGGATTGCTATGAATGACAAATTGACAACCTGTAAATATTGCCGTTCAGTTTTAAAAACTCACAAAAAAAAGGTTTGATTAATCAAACCAGAACTAAAAAACATAAGAAAATGACGGCCTTGGAAACAAATGTATAAACCATTCTTGTGGGACAAAATGAAAATCGATGACTTACAAATTGCTGCTTATATCGCCAAGAATTCTGCTTTTGTAGATTATTACATCCTTCAACGTGCTCCTCATATATGAAATTCAAATTTTCTATAGACTTTGAGAAAAATGATTCAAATGGTCAGTCACACAAAAGGTTTGGCTATCTGCTTGCTAGGGATGGTGATCTGAGATCGATTAATCGAAGAATCGATCTTTTGGACCAAAAAAATCGATTTTTTAAATCGATCTATAGAACTGAATCGATCCAGTGAATCGATATTTCACCCCTGAAAATCGAATGTTAAAAAGCACTTTCTTCAAGTAATGCACTTGCACATGAAATCTAGGTTTAAACGAAGAATCGTAACACTATTTATCGCAAGCAGTTGTGGATCTGAAGTATGATCCTATAATTTACTGGAAAGAATATATATAAAAAAAACAATTTATCATCACGTTTACTCAACAGCCAAGAAGTATATCTGTATATTGGGATCATCAGTACCTTGCGAGCGCCTTTTTTTATTGCCGGCCACATCGCAAGTGATGAGCGGAACCGCTTGGTTCCTAGTAGACTAATACAGACTGTTGTTCCTGAGAAGCTTGGACAGTAAGAACTGTAACCTGTAAACTATATCATTTCAAAACTGATTTATGTAACCAACAAATTTGTGAAATAAATGTCTTATTGCATACCTGATACTTTGATTTAGTTGTAAAAAACTTTAATTAGTTTAAAAATGATAGCTGGGTGACCGATCTTCACTCAGCATCTTTCGATTTTTGTTCAGTATGCAAGATTTCATCAAAATCCTTAGAGACGTTTGTGAGAAATTAATTTTATTGGGGACTGCATCATCTTCGGAATCGACGCGAAATTGGTAGTAACCTGTTGAAATTTGTTTTAATTGCATCGTCATTATGTCCTCTTTGCGTTTTGCGCTCTTGCTTTGCGGAAAACTTGCCTGGAATTTAAAATTCCGAAATATGACAGCGACGCACAGCCGTTGGATGCCGTCAGCGTTGAAAAATCAGTGATAGTCTCTTAAAATGTTGATTTAATCTTTTATTGTATGTTTTCTTGCCGTTTCAGCTTTTCTCCGTTGGAAAAAGTCGCATTTAATTGACAAATATACAATTTTTTCTGAGTTGTAATACGGTGATGCCCGCCATCTTATATAGAAACGAGCAGTCAGAGATTGCTTCAGTTGTAAAGAAATACACCATTTCCTATGGACGCCGCAAAACGCAAAATTGCGTAAAATTTTTCTCTTGGTCCAGGCTATATTTCAACCTTACCACGAAATCTGTGACGAAACGAAACTTTTTAGGTTGATATGATCCCTGTACCGGTAATTTTTTTGTTATTTTTGCAGTGCTGATTGCAGTTGCTCAGCCTCATATTTCGGTATATTTTTTTATTTTTCTAGCGACTTTTCCGCAAAGCAAGAGCGCAAAATGTGAAGAGGACATGTTGACGAAGCAATTAAACCAAATTTCAATAGGTTACTATTAATTTCGCCGAGGTTCCGAAAGTGGTACAGCACCCATTTTACCTATTTTCAAAAGTTGCTCATATGATAGTATTAGATTGGATAGAAGGAAGCATATTAGAGGTAGGACGGTCAGTTCCTTTTCTCTGGGACCTACAATTTAACGCAAATCCCAACCACAGAACGCCCCACCGTAGTTCATATTGTTAAATACATATCTTTAAAATTCTTGCTCCCACCGGAATTAGAACCCGAGGTCGCAGCCAGAATTTTTTAAGAGCTAGTGCAGTAACCACCTTTTTCCCCCACTAATTACATATTTGTTATACATTCAATATATTTCCTTCCTACTTACTTAAGAAATGCAGTCGGTTAAATAAATATCGTGAATAATCGTCAGCCACATTTTAAATATCTTCTTTTGAAATGTTTTACAATTAAACATTCGGCGCTAGTATCCCCCCAAGTCAGCTAGCATACAAGAAGTATTCATTTAAATATATAAGTTCTTTGAAACCAAAGAGAAAAATATTAGGATCTTCTTGGTACCTGAATCATCCACGAGATGGCGTTAGAACCGTTTTCAAGCCATTTTCGAGACACCAGTAGCAAAAATTGTTCGTATTTTGTAAAATGTTTTTTTTTTTTTTTTTCAGGGAGGAACACTATTTAGATAATTTTAAAAGTCAAAACGTTATCTAAATATGAAGTTTCATCCAAATTTTTAGCGCCGTTCTCGAGATCCAATATATATATATTTGCTCGTTTAAAGATATAAGATAAAAGATCGATTATTATGGTGTCCTTTTTGTTTTCCATGATTGGAATTATATTGAAAATACGAACACGAAAACCAAATGAAAAAATATTGATTTTTAGAGAATCGATCTTTTAGTCCTCGATTTTTTTGTGAATCGATTTATCAAATTTCGTTTCGAATCGATTCAAGAATCGATCTGTTTTTGAAAGAATTGCCATCCCTACCATGGAAGAAGGAATATATGGAGACGAGATAACGCGAAATCCGTGAAACCTCATGAAAAAACTGTGCCTGCGCGGCGGTCATCGTAGGAGTACCAAAACATTGAGCTGTTTGCACTGTGTCAGCTGCTGAGAATATTTCATTTTCTAATATTCTAAAGTTTTCTGTAATGCCAAGTTGTGATGCATATGGTTGCACAAACAGACGAGATAGGAAAAAACCTGGGATACCGTTTCATAAGTAAGTCACATTGTAATTATCGTTCTTGGAGTATCTGACTGGCAACCGCAACATTAGTGCCATTCGCTATAAATTTATTCATTGCTCTCAATAGGATCATATTATTCTCAATTTTTTGTTGGTGTAGTGTAGACAATTTGCATATGATACTATTTTGCACCTGAAAAGCTAGCCTTATTGTAGACAAATGTTGGAAATTTAATTTAAACGGGTCATGTTTACATCGCGACACAGTGAATATGATATTCTGCATGCATTACTCACGTTTAAGTTTACACTGAATTTGCACGATGAAATTAATCGTGATAATTTGTGCTGTGCGAACTACTAAACGTGATGAAATAAACTTTGTTGACGGAAATGTAGTTCGCGATGCATTTCTTGTGTTTAGATGTGTCTACATAGTTTGGTTTTGTAGCGGATTTATTAATGGAAATGTTGGCAGGTTTAAATGCGGTGTACAATATCTTCTAAGTAAGCTCAGAAACTATGAGGTTTTATGAAGTATTATTTTTTTTTAAAGCTCTAAACATTGAATTATGCTTTTTTTTAAATTTCAGATATGACTTGTTTCTGTTTGTAAATATGTCTACAACAATATTTCTAGATTTTTAAATCTTCCTTGTCAATTACTGAAATAGAATGTGAAAATATAACCTATTTGAACATCAACTAAAATTTAAGGACTGTAGAAATAAACAGTTTGTTATTGAAGTCAAAAAGAATTACCTGCTCATTAAGTTAAGTCCGAATTCATTATCAAATATGGATATGGCGATAGTTTTTTCTGGTCCAGGCCGCATTTTAACCTAACCACGTCAATTTTAAGGTACAATATCTCGAGAACTAAGCGAGATATCAAAAAATTTTATTCTTTACCTTCAGTTTCCCTCATCGAGTTACATAAGAATTCGTCATCAAATTGCGGCGCCACGGTTATCGTTGAATTCCCTTATAACCTAACAACCTCACTTTTGAGGACAGTATATCTCGTGAACTAAGCGAGATATCGAAAAGATTTATTCTTTATTTTCGATTTGTATTGTCGTGTTACATAAGAATCTATCACCAAATTTAACTTTGGGGACACGTTTCTTCTGAATTTCAACCAGAAACTCCACTCTTTTTAGACAGTATATCTCGAGAACTAAGCACGATATCAAAAAAATTTATTCTTCATTTTTGATGTGTCTCGTCGAGTTACATAATATTCAATCATCAAATTGCGGCGCCACGGTTGTCTTTTATTCCCTTGAGGTTTTTGTGCATATTTACGTATTTCTCTGGTCAAGCAATATGGCGGCCTCCCCTCCCCACTTGTCTCCACTCCAGTATGTGGCGAAGGTCCCTTGCGTCGTATCCATATATTCCTTCCTCCATGATCCCTACTGCTTGCCTCAAAGCAAAGTTTCTATTGAAAGTCATTCTACTATTTGGTATTCATCAATTCTTATTCATATTAGCTAATAGTACTAACGGTGTACTTTATCTTGCAAAATATAATGTAGAAGATATTTTTATTTTGTATAGATTGTTGAGAGTATGCAGAAAACAAGTTTTTGACCTCCGACACCATCATCACAATTTCCATGGCCAAAAAACCTCAAAGTTTTGACACTTTTTCAGTTTTTCGTCCGTAACTCCTTCCTAATGAACCCTAGCAGCAAAAAATTTGTAGAGTGCAAATGTAGGTGTGAGCAGCATAGGAGGAAGTTGGGTGTGTAGGGAAATTGCCACCGGAGCGTGTGCTCCATTGCAATTAAATTAAATACTTTATTTCCAAGAGGGCAGAACGTTCTGTAATTTTTGTAGTACAAGGTTTATACATATATAACTGAAAACTAAGTGAGCTGCTGTTCTTAGAAAAATAAGCAAATTTTACATTTTTCCTAAAACATAGGTTTCCACCTACTTTGTCGCTCAAAATGACATGGAACACCTGTATGTATAATTTATATATGTGTTTCTGCATGGTGTAGTACATAAACTTATTTAAATTGTGTTTTGATTACTGTGGGTCGGAGATGCGCCCCTCATGGTGACTATCTCGCCTAACCAACTTTTGACAACAAACTTAACTGGGCAGGACACATAGGACAGGTGGTAGGAAAAGGTTTCAAACTTTTGCACTTGTTGGAAAGAGTGATGAGGGGATGTACGAGAGAAGTCAAGGAATTGGGTTACAAAACTTTGGTCAGACCTATTGCTCGAATATGGTAGTGTAGTATGGGACCCTCATTTTACGTATCAAATACAGGAGTTGGAGAGGGTGCAAAGAAGGGCTGCTAGATTTGTTTCTGCAAATTATCGCAGAATGCAATCAGTGACGGATACAGGGGCGTAGGTACTATGGGGCTAGGCGGTGCAGTGCACCGGGGCCCTCACGCTCAGGGGGCCCCCTAAGCATACTGAAAGGGCCCTAAGCGCACCTCTAGGGGCCCTCAATTGCAGTTTAGAGGGCCCACGAGCCTTCACGGCAAACTGGAGACCTTTTTTTTTTTTTTAGCTCTACTGTCGTCTAAGGGCCCCTGACAACACAGGAGCCCCTCACTAAGAGCTCTCATTGCTCGGGGGGGGGGGGCAACCACTGCTCAGGGGTTCCCCTAAAGAACAATTCAAGGGCCCCTATCCTCAGTTCAAGGGGCCCCTACCGCCCACAAATCAAAAAAAGGTCGCCCGTCTGGCCTGACGGCCCAAAATAAATTTTTTGCACCGGAGCCCTTGTTGACCTAGCTACGCCACTGGATATGATAAAGGAGCTGGAATGGGATTCATTGCAAGACAGGAGGAGGATGAGGAGGGTCATGGGAGTGTACAGGGCATATACTGACGATGAGGCATGGAAAGATATTGCAATAGGTATGAAAAGTAGTTCATGGAAAGGGAAAAGATGACGGTGACCACAAGCTGGCACTCGATTTCAGGCACAAGGGTGTGGGAAGATTCTCTTTTTTAGGTAAGGGTGTCAGGGATTGGAATAAGTTACCATGAGAAATGATGAATAATTCACCGAAAACTTTGAAGGAATTTAAAGATAAAATTTGTAGTTGTCAAATGTAGGTAGGTGCAGGATAGGGGGAAGATGGGTGTGTAGGGACATTGCCACCGGAGCCTGTGCTCCATTGCAATTAAAATTAAATTAAAAAAATAACAGGTTATTCATAGCTGGTCCACGGAATCTCACTTTTGTGTATCAAGATATTTCTTTATTAATTCACTTGTTCTTCCAAACCACTGTTAGAAAGAGGAATATGTTGTGGAAGGCGTTTCTTGTACCTGGTCACTATCCCGCTTTAATGAAGAGTGCACAAGGAATTTCATTAATACTGTTCAAGGAGCTTTCAGGTTATTTTGTTATGAAGTGAGGTGACATACCTGGGATTCAGCTCTCTGTTTAATTGGCTGCTGCGTAGACACCGTGGCCCTTCACTGATAACCCAAGCATTTTGTTCTGGAATATTCTTATTCAATGTAATTTGCTGTGGCTTGCATATCTTCAGTTGGCTGGCAGGACTAGGGTGAAGAGACTCATGAGAGTATACAAGGAGTATATTGGTGATGAGGCATGGAAAGCTATTGGAATAAGAAATAGGGGAGGTGTATAGAAGGGAAAAGATGACCAATGACCACAAGGTGGTACTCATTTTCAAATGGGAAGATTTTCTTCTGCAGGTAAGGAGTGAGTAAGAGATTGGTTTAAGCTATCAAGAGAATTAATTACAAAAAAAGCTACAAGAATTTAAAGATGATATTAGTAGTGAAAAAGTAAATGGGAAAAGGGAAGGAGAGGAGTAGAAAAAGTGAGTAGGGGCAATTGCAAAAAGAGCAAGCGCTCCATCCAAATAAATTGAATATTAGTAAAGGTAGTGAGATTAATAAACAGAACTATATTTTCAACGATGAGTTCACTGGATACAACATTTGTAGTCTGTTGTAGCCTTGGTTTATTGTATTATTAATGTATACTATCTACATCAACTGCAGACCAAGACCAACTCTGAGGTCTCTCAATGGTTGGTCATTTGGATTCTATGGTTGTTGTTTCACATTATGTCTTTCTGCAGATTCTTCTATGGTCACCTCAGTATAAATATTTTTGAATGCACAAAAACTTTTTATATTTCTAAAGAACCATTTAATACATTTTTTGTAGCAATGGGTTTCCAGTTCCAATATTCTTATCAGCAGTGTATATCCCATGACTGATAAAGCATGGTGAGAAATCACTCAGATGTTTAGGGTTGGAGGAAACAACAAATTCTTATATGACACATCAGAAAATTCATGATAATATTATTTGCTTGTGTGAAAGAAGTGTTATTAACTAGATTTATCATATATTGTGAAATTACAGGATACGATTTTTTGCTGATGATGCACTTATTTATAGGGAAGTGGGTGCTCTGACGATTGCTTAGAAATACAGCGCGATCTGGATGTTATTTCGGAATGGTGCCGTAAATGGCAGCTTACACTTAACTGTAAAAAGTGCAAGGCAATGAAAATAAGTAATAAAAAGACCCCGTTTGCTCACGATTACAAAGTTAACAATTCAGCTGTTGACACGGTCGATTCCCTGAAGTATCTAGGCGTAACAGTACAAAGCAACATGAAATGGGACTTGCACATAACTTCCGTCGTAGGCAAAGCTAATTCTAAACTACGTTTTATAGGTCGTATTTTGAGAAGCTGCAATGCTCATACAAAGGAAATAGCGTACAAAACACTAGTGCGTCCGCATTTAGAATACTGTTGTGCAATTTGGGATCCGTATCGCAAGGGATTGATTGACACGTTAGAGAAAGTACAGAGGAGAGCCGCTCGATTCGTGACCGCTAGTTACAGTCCTTATGTAAGTGTCACAGAGCTGATACGTGGGTTAGGATGGGATTGTTTGGTGGACAGACGACGTCGTTTTCGTTTAAATTTGTTGGAGAATATGCGAAAATCTCTAATTTACGAGTGCAACGAAATACTTCTTCCGCCAACCTATTTAGGTCGCAATGACAGAAGGGATAAGATTCGAGAGATAAGATGCCGTACTGATGCATTTATGTATTCTTTCTTTCCTCGTTCTATTCGGGATTGGAATACTCTAAAATAGGATTGGTGCTTAGCACACGTGCGTCTGTGGGTACACCCGATGCCGAGCCGAAAAATCCCCCCACTCCACGGCATGAGGAAGTGACGTCACATTGACGATACGTGTAACATCTTTGGTTGCAAATTAGACAAGTTAATAATTGTGTTCTTCAGTACTTCATAATTCCATCACTAGATACCACCACCAGCAAATAGGTACAATCAATTCAAAACACGAAGAAAAAAATGGAAACTCGCAGTTAAGGAAAAACGAAATAAGTACACTAGCCGTTAATTTTACTTTTTCTATACTGCCGTGTGTTGACTTAGAATAAACGTTATTTACCCCAGAGGTTTCTATGACACTCATATGGGACACGAAAAGCAAGTAATTTCAATCTATTTTAGCGTAACGATTAAATGGATCTATACCGCAACTCGCCCGTATTCACAAGGACGCAAACCAAACAAACCACGCTACCGTTCAGGTTTGCTTCCCAATGAAAGCTTTTAAGTAATTGTACTACTTGGAGCAAAAGTGAAAAAAAAATTACTTTTTGAGCATGTTTCTATTTTATGAACCTATCTTGTCGATAAATATTTTCCATACTGCCGTGTTGACATCCAATATACGTTATCTACTCCAGCGGTTTCTATGATACATATATGGGACACGTAAAGCAAGTAATTTCTATCTATTTTAGCGTAACAATGAAATAGACCTATAGCGCAACTCGCCTGTATATTTCGTTTCATTTTGACTTCGGACATCTCTCTCGTCATACCCAAGATGGATTTACATCTTCCTTATTGGAATCTTGACCTACATAATGTAAAATAGAAATTTGGTAACTGTTAAATGTTTTGACAGGAATACTACTAGCAGGGGCGGATCCAGGATTTTTTTTTGGGGGGGGGGGACCTTGAGCGGACTTCGTTTGGAGGAGGGGGCTTGACTTGAGAGAATTTTGTTTCAGAGGGCTTGCCTTCAGTTGATTTTGGTTTTGGGGGGGGGGTGGTTTGAGTCGGCCATGGGGAAGTCTTTATAGCCTCCTCGGGCCTCGAATCCGTAAAGCTAAAAAAAAAAAAAAAAAAAAAAAAAGTCTCCAAAATACAATGTCAGGGGTGGATCTAGATGCTTTTTGGGGGGGGGGCTTGAGCCCTTAGACCCCATCTTGACTACTATGTTGGAATCGCTTACAAAATGATAACAGTATGTTTTAACTACCGTTTCGGTCTGTAAATTAATGTTAAATGCTACATACAATGAGCGCTATAAATAAAAGGAATGAGAATTTTCTATGACTGCTGAACCGACCCAATAACAAATAATGTTTTTATACCAACCAAATTATATTATTGAGATGTCAATAAAAAGTATATTGGGCTGTAATGTGGTTTCATGAAGGGCGAATGAAGGATCTGCCTTCTATGAAGTACATTATTTTTACTACAAAGAAAGAATTTTCTCCACATTTAAGAATTTCAGTTATGGTGATATGGATTGATAGTATGTTAAAAATATAATTTCTCCTTTTAAAACGCACATACACTCTTCTGTTCTATGCTTTAACTATTCTTAATTATTATGGCTTTACGCTTTATTGCCATCGAGCTTATTAATGACGGAGGAGATTTCGGGACAAGAACAGCAACAAATGCAGCCATTGCTTCTTGCAGCAGTCATCCTGGCGTTTGCCTGGAAACATTTTGAGACAACATTTTAAATCGAGATCTCAATGCCGGACGGGTATTTGAATTTTATTTTCCTAGTTCTTTTTGCCATTACTGCTACCATGCTATTTTTATACTAGGAAAGAAGGTTTTGAAAATCTATCTTTTTTAGTTGGAATTGGTTTGGTATTCGTTAGTGAAATAAGTTTATCTTGACATTCATTAACATGATTACGTAATTGAAACTTTTGCTCTTCAATCAGTTAGTGAAAGCAGCAATGCTAACAACAGCAACTAGATATTAAAAATCCTAGGCCACATTTATGCGTTTATGTTGCACTTAAATCTAGACTGAAACAGTTGATTTATTCATTCAAACTGTGTTTTCCTAAACTTTCTACAATCAAGGCACACATATCTAGCCTTTGCATATATCCAAATAGGTATGAATGTTTGAAGAAAAAGTAAAAACAGAGCCAACTAATTGGGAAAAAAAGAAAAATAATTCAAAGCCTTCAAGTGCTGTGGCTTCTTCTGATATATATAGCAGCAGGATTGATTTGTTTTCATCGCAATCTGCTAATAAAAGTTTACGTCAACAAAAAGTTTGGTATCATAGCTACCGGGACCATCATATTACAAGCTGATGTGGAGCGATGTACTGCAATCCTTTTTGTTGACAACAAGATTCCACTACATGCTGAAGAATCCGATACATTTGAGAATCTGGTGAAAACGCTGAACCCCGTAAAAACTCAATTTCCAGAATGACATTTGGTAGATGTATTATTGATTCACTTCATGGTACATAGCACCTTGGTATTGCTTGCAGTAATACCTATTACAACACATAAGCATCTGTTCCACTCTTGGATGGTTGACTTTTAATGGTTAACTTTAACTTGCGCTAATTTTGCAAAAATGTAACGCTTTAACGATTATTGAAGTTAACTTTTTAAGTAGTGGATTAACCATTAACGAAGTTAACTTTTCGGTTAACTGTTCCCACCTGTGTGTATAATGCTTTCAAAGAATTAAATTTTTAGGCAATGTACAAAAAGGTGGATGGAGAATAAAACATTGTTATTGATTGTACTGAGATTCCAATACAAAGTAGTGGTTACCCTGACCATGGTCAAGGAACATACTCACATTACAAAGGTTATTCATACTCTCAAAGCACTAGTAGGTATTAGTGAGTTTGGAGTAGCTTTATATTGTTCCCATTTATATGGTGGAGCAACAACTGATCCTCAATGGTAGAGTTATCAGGCTTCCTTGAGCTTTTAAAAGGAGGACATTTTATTGTTATTGACAAGGGTTTTTAATTTTTTGGAAGCAAAAGGAGCCACTCTTAACATTACACCTTTCAGAGTGTCATAAGGTCCAAATGACTAGCAGGGTTATCGCAAATCTGCATACTGTGGTGAAAAGTGATATAATATACGCTATTTTACCCCAAGCAATGCCAACATACACATGTCCTCTTGCAAATAAGATATTTTACAACGTCAAACAAATAGCAGTTTGATTTCCACCACTGTTTCTAACATTTTAAACTTTAGGTTTTTAATTGTATATGAGCCTTTATAAAAAGAAAAATTCAAGTTTCTTCAGTTCCAATTTCTTTTATGAATGCTTGAAACACAGTTATGTATTAAAAACTACATCAACTTTTATTTACAGGTTTTTCACAACTTCAATGACCAATTAAAACAATTGTGGTTTACAATATGGAGTATTTATCGTATTTACAGTTACCTCTTTTTTCTGTTGTACAAAAATTATAAAATCTCAGAAATAAGTTGTTACAGAAATTATTGTATAATAAAGTATAACAAGTACCCTAAGGACAAGCATATTTTGATAAGAAGCTATTTACAGATTTAATTTTAAATTCTGTGAGCATTTTTGGTAAATTAATCATCATTTACCTTGGTAATTTATTCCAATCTCTGATCCCTTATGTGCGAAAGAAAATTTTACAGAAATTAAGTGCCAGCTTGTGGTCATGATCATATTTTCCCTTCCATGCTTTACTCTAAATTCTTTCACCAATATCTTTCAACACTCATACCTTGTACACTCCCAGTACTCTCTTGAAACCTCTGCTGTCTTCCAATGTTTAAAAAAATCTAGCTCTATTATGATATCAGTTACTAATTGCGCTCTGCAGCAATGTTCACACAAAATAATAAACACAACCATTTAGGCTATATAATTAAGCAATACAAAATGATTAACCAGTATTTAAAATAAATATCAAATCCATCCACTCAAGTTAGTGACTATGCAAAAAGATTCAGGTTCTGAGGGAGTTGTCAACTTTTAAAATTACTACTTAATAGAGAAACAAATCATTTACTTTTATAAGCAATAATAAAATTTTGATTGAGATCACATGAATAGGACACAATATTAGTACAAAGAACATGTACAAAATGTTCCTTCCATAAAGACAAACAAGATTTGTGCCATAATGAGGTTTTGGTTTTGAAAGCATTAGGGAGAATGAATCAGAAACGACATGATCTAACTCGGAGAACAAGCTTAACAACACAATTAGAAATGAACACATCAAAAAATTTGAAATTCATTCAGAGTACATTACAAAGGAAATAAGCTGAAAAAACATAAAGGGGCTGGTGTATATAATATTACTACAGATATCTTAAAGATAGCTGGAGTGACATTGTACGTTATCTTGAAATATTATTTAAACTGAGTCTGGATACTTGCTGCTTACCATTGGACTGGAAAAGTACGATAGTAGTGCTGGTACATAAAGCAGGAGTGGGAAATAGAATCAAAAATTATAGGCCAATCAGTTTGACATCAATGGTAGGTAAATTAATGGAAAGATTGATATGCAACCACATCAGAAATATATGTGAGGAACGTAATTGGTTTTCAAGTAGGCAACATGGCTTTAAGCAAGGATATTCATGCGAATCTCAGTTGGTGGGATATATGTAAGATATTTTAGATGAAATGGACAAGGGAGACCAAATTGATAGTGTAGCACTAGATATGTTGAAGGAGTTTGACAGAGTGAGCCAAAAATGGTAGTATATAGGGTAAGAACTATTGGAGTGGATGAGAAAGTGATTTGTTGGGTAGTAGAATTTAAAAAAAGTAGAAAACAAAGTCAGCTTAGAAAATTCAGTATCAACAGAAGTGGAAGTTTAAATGGGAGTCCCACGGTAGTGTATAGGGTTCATTGCTATTCACTATTCTGATGGCTAATTGTGTTGATTAAGACCAGGTTATTAGATACCTACACAAATAAAAACTAAAGGTTGATTATGATTATACAGTGGGGAAAGAATTGCTTGTTGAAGACTTGAAGTGTAAATATCTTGGCATTACATTTGATAACAAGCTTAACTGGGCAGGACACATTGGTCAGGTAGTAAGAAAAGGTTTCAAAATTCTGCACTTGTTGGAGAGAGTGATGAGATGATGCACGAGAGAAGTAAAGGAAATGGGTTACAAAACTTTGGTCAGACCATTGCTTGACTATGGTATTGTAGTATGGGACCCACATTTTGAGCACCAAATACAGGAATTAGAGAGTGTACTAAAAAGGGCTGCTAAATTTGTTGTGGAAATTACCACAGAATGCAATCAGTTACAGATATGATAAAAGAGCTGGAACAGGATTCATTGCAAGACAGGAGGAGGGTTGAAGAGGGTCATGGAAGTGTACAAGTCCTATATTGGTGATGAGTCATGGAAAAATAATGGTGTAAGAACTAGACGTAATGCATGGAAAGGAAAAGATGACCATGACAACAAGCTGGCACTCAATTTCAGTCACAAGGGTGTAGGATGATTCTCTTTTTTTGGTAAGGGTGTCAGGGATTGGAATAAGTTACCAAGAGAAATGATGAATAATTTACCAAAAGCTTTAAAGAATTTAAAGATAAAATTTGGTGAGGGCAAATGTAGGTGGGGGCAGGGAAGGGGGAAGATGGGTGGTAGGGAAATTGACACCAGAACCTGCACTCCATTGCAATTTAATTAAACGGCAGTCTTCTCAATAGCTTAATATAACAAAATCAATAATCTTGATATAGTGATTACATAAATTAGGGTAAACATATTAAAAATAAATAAATATATATATAGCTCTTTCATAAAAATCAACACATTCAAAAATAAACTTGTTATTGCATCATAGTAAAAATTGCTTGAGGGCAAAAGTGTGTTGGAGGAGGAAGGGAGAAGGATGGGTGTGTAGGGAGATTGTCATAGGAGTATTCGCTCCATCGCAATTTATCAATTAGTAATTATTAATGATAATAATGTTTTGACATTGTGAGAAAGACAATTATGACAATCTTCAAGAATTTGAACTTTGGGCTTGTAGAATAGGCTAAAATACCCCATGATAGTAGAGGCTAACAGCATTCATCAACTGATTCTTATAGGATCTATTTAAAAGAACACACTGATCAACAATTCCCTTTGTTGTCCAAATCACAAAATCATATCTATCAATTCCAGTCACTACAGCTGTGCCTGAATTTGCGCATAATATCTTTTGTTCATCACTTTTCCATTTGCGGACAAAGAAGGGCACAGCAATGGTTTATCAAATCACACACTGTATGGGCATTTAAGCTCAACTATGGTCTTTCCATCCTCAGTAATGCCACCTGGAGTAGCACCAAAGTAATCCCACTCCTTACTTTGGAAGAGTCCACATGATTACACCTGTTGGAAATGTAAACAGCATTTTTTAAGTCAGAAGATGACTATATCTATTCACACCACAAGAATATAGCACAAAATAACAGTTTGGCTCAGTGGCTGTAATAACAAAATCAACATAAAGGCAAAAAAAAAAAAACACACCATTACCTTCAATCACATGAGCTTCTCATAAGATCTGGCAACTTATTTTTTTTCTCAAAAATCCCCATTTTAGAGATGGATCATTTTTTAGGCTCTTTTGGTTCAGTTGTCTCCTGGCTGGACCTTCACAGAAATTACCAGTTGCAACAAGTTTTCAATGTTTCTAAAATGAGTACATAAAAGTTAGATCAACAATTATGTAAGTAAGAAAACTGCTAAAATATTTATTATTATGACAGTACATACTTAGTACACTACCTGCTTCCACAGTGCGCAGAATTTCATAGACCATTGATCCTGTTATCATTTTTGTCTGGGCTAAATTCCATTCAACACTGTAAGCTTGGTCCCCTGTCCTCATTTCCAGTGTATAGTTTGATGGTCCAGGATCACTGCAGGAGAAGGTGTGCCATGAAGGGGCCAGGCAAGGATATTCATGCGAATCTCAGTTAGTAGGGTATATGCAAGATATTTCTCATGAAATGGACAGGGGAAGTCAAGTTGATAGTGTAGCACTAGATCTTTCAAAGCCCTTTGACAGAGTGAGCCATAAAATGGTGCTAAATAAGGTAAAAACTATTGGAGTTAATAAACAGGTGATTTTCTGGTTGGAAGAATTCCTAAAAGGTAGATAGCAAAAAGTTTTGGTAGGAAATGCAGTAACCAAAGAAGTAGAAGTGAATGTGGGAGTCCTGCAGGGTAGTGTATTGGGACCATTGTTATTCGTTATTCTAATGAATGATTGTGTTAATGGTTTACTGTCAGAAGTTAGACTGTTTGCAGATGACATTATGTTATATAAAAGGATCAAAAGAATAGAAAACTGTAAACAGCTGCAGGAAGACCTAGATAGGATAACTAGCTGGGTGAGTCAACATGGGATGAAGATAAATGCAAAGAAGAGTCAACTTATTAGGTACACAAATAAAAAACTATAGGTTGATTATGATTATGAAGTGGGGAAGGAGCTACTTATTGAAGACTCAAAATTTAAATACCTCGACATAACATTTGGTAGTAAACTTAACTGGGCAGGACACATTAAACAGGTAGTAGGGAAAGGGTTCAAAATCCTTCACCTGTTGGAAAGAGTGATGAGGGGATGAACTAGAGAGGTAAAGGAACTGGGGTACAAAACTTTGGTCAGACCATGGTGGAATACAGCGGTGTAGTATGGGACCCACATTTTGGGTATCAAGTACAAGAGTTGGAGGAAGCGCAGAGAAGGGCTGCTAGATTTGTCTTTGGAAATTACCACAGACAACTAACTAATATGATAAAAAAAAGCTGGAATGGGATTCATTGGAGGATAGAAGGAAGGTGAAGAGAGTCATGGGAGTGTACAAAGCCTATACTGGTGATGAAGCATGGAAAGATATTGGTGAGAAAATTAAGAGAGGTGCTTGGAAGTGTAAGGTTGACCATGACCACAAGCTGGCACTTGATTTCAGGCATAAGGGTGTGGGGAAAATGCATGAAAATATAAAACTGGGAGCAGGAAAACACAATGGTAAACTTACCAGTCAACCACTAAAATGGGTTTTATAGGTGTTTCCCACCAATTCATGACTTGGCACATCAGAGCCATTTTAATTTCCAAATCGAGTTTTAACTAATCCTGGAATTTCAGCCGTCAGCTCGATGAGGTGATGCTTTGTACAGACGCCTCCTGCTTTTTTTTTACAAAGATAATGAAAAATACGTTTAATTATTATAGAAACACACACTTTACAATAAGTGAGATTTCTGGCACTGGTGTTTACTGATGAGGGCGTCGATAACTGTGCAAACACTGGTTAAGTCACTTTCTACACATAGTTTATTTCTGTATTTTGTTTTTCAAAAACATTAAAATACATTTTGGTGGCAAAAACCTCGATTTTTCCGCGACCCACCAAAAAAACACGGCGCGACCCACCAGTGGGTCACGACCCATAGGTTTGGAACTGCTGACGTAGAGTATTAATACAATGCTCTAGGGTAACATACCCGGTGAACCTGCTGTTTCTGTATAATATTTCGGGATCCAGTTTTCCAGTGCCATCATCTACATAAGTGTCAGATATGCCAACTGACTTGTACCTTTCTAGCCTGCCATGAGGCCAAGTTCTCGAAAGCAGCTTAACTGCCTAGAATATATGAGAACTTCAGCTATACTTCGTAGTGGAAACTG